>CM077154.1:4398117-4690617 GCA_039583875.1 Platanthera guangdongensis | reverse complement strand
CAAAGTTAAATATTTACAAATATTCTCATACACAATATTTACAGAATAATAATATAATAATAACTCCAATACTCCCCCCTCAAGCTAGTGCAAAGATGTCAATCATGCCCAGCTTGGAAATGGTCAAATCTGAACGAGTAGGGCCAACAACTTTAGTGAAGGCATCAGCAAGCTGGTCGGCCGAGGAGAGTAAGCTGGAAGAATAGTCCCAGTACGAACGTGATCACGCAAAAAATGAACATCCATCTCGATGTGCTTGGTGCACTCATGTAGCACCGAGTCCTGGGTAAGAAAAAGAGCTGACTTATTATCACAGTAGAGAGTCGAGCAAGTAGCCAGGGGTAGGCCAAGTTCAATCAGTAGCAATCAGAGCCAAACCAACACAGTGACACCGTGTGCCATGGCCCGCTACTCTGACTCAGCAGACGACCGGGATATGATGAGTTGTTTCTTACTCCGCCACGAAACAAATGATCACCATGGAATACACAAAAACCTGACGTAGAGCGTCGATCAGTCAAACAACCAGCAAAATCTGCATCAGTGAAGCAGGAGAGGCTGAAGGCACTATCAGCCCGATAGAATAACCCAAGACCAGGAGCGCGCTTAAGATAGCAAAGAACACGTCGAGCAGCTTCTAGGTGAGATGTCTTGGGAGAATGCATAAATTAGCTCAAAACGCCCACGGAGAAGCTGATGTCGGGCCTAGTATTGGTCAAGTATATCAAGCGGCCAACCAGCCGCTGGTACTGAGAAGGGTCTGGTAGAGGATCACCAGATTCAACATGAAGGCGATGGTTGGTATCCATAGGAGTACTCGCAGGACGACACCCAAGCAGACTCGTGTCCCGAAGAAGATCCAAGGTGTACTTGCGCTGCGATATAGAGATGCCCTGTCAGGAGCGAGCTACCTCAATCCCAAGGAAATAACAGAGGTGTCCAAGGTCTTTCACCTCGAAGACTGAGCAAAGAGTAGCTTTCACCTCAGAGATGCCAGAAGGGTCATCCCCGATGAGAATAATATCGTTCACATAGACAAGGACAATGATACTACGTCCCTCTGGAGTGGCACAAATGAAGCAAGTGTGGTCTGCACGACACTGAGTGAAGCCGGACTGAAGGATAACCGAGCTAAGTCGTTCGAACCGGGCATGCGGGGACTGCTTTAAGCCGTACAGGGATTTGTGCAAGCGGCAAACTCTCCCCGAATACTCCCCCCTTAAGGGTAAACCCCGGGGGAGGAGCCATATAAACCTCCTCCTGTAAATCTCCGTGGAGGAAGACATTTTTGACATCGAGTTGGTAGAGAGGCCACGCCCGAGAGGCCGCAAGCGAGAGCAGAAGGCGAACACTGGTCAACTTAGCCACATGAGCAAATGTGACACCAAACTCGTCCGGAGCCTGAGTAAAGCCCTTGGCCACCAAACGAGCCTTGTAGCGGTCAATGGTACCATCAGCGGAGTACTTTACGGTATAGACCCATTTGCACCCAACCACGCGCTTCCTGAGAGGAAGATGAACTAGAGACCATGTCCCAGTACGACGGAGAGCAGACATTTCCTCCTCCATGGCATGAACCCATCGCGGGTCAAGGAGAGCCTCCGCAGTCGAAGTAGAAAGTCGGACAGAATCAGCAGCAGCGACAAAAGCCTGGTAAGAGGGTGAGAAACGCTGGTAGGAAACAACACTAGCCAACGGGTACTCAATAACAGAGGGATGAACACAAGTCTGTTTGCCCTTGCGCAAGGCAATGGGTAAATCAATAGAAGAAGTAGAAGAGGGGGGCTCAAGAGAGGTACCTGCGACCAGAAGAAGCTGCTGATCCGGGACTGGATGAGAAGTGGGTGCACCTGGTAGTGGTGGCGGATGGCAGCGAGAGTAAGTTAGCAGGACAGGCGGAGCAGCAGGTGGGACGTCGTCGGGTGGTGGAGGGACGACTAGGAGAGGTTGCACAATAGTAGGAAGCGCGGGAGGGGTCAAGTGTACAGGGAAGAAGGGAACCTCCTCATGAAATGTCACATCCATAGAATAAATAACACGACACAGTTGGGGATCATAGCAGCGGTAACCCTTAGTGGTAGTCGAGTAGCCGAGGAAGAGACAGCGGATGGCCCAGCGTCAAGTTTAGTCCGAGAAGGTCGCCGATCCTGGACAAAGCACACACAACCAAAGACCTGAACAGGGATGGGAAAGGCGGAGACGGATGGATGGATGAGACTGTAGGGGGCAACGCCACCAAGAGGACGAGGAGTCCTATTAATAAGGAAAGTCGCTGTAAGAAGGGCAACACTTCAATAGGACTTAGGGACATTCATTCCCCGAATAAGGCAACGAACAGAGTCTAATAGGTGGCGGTTTTTGCGTTCCGCCACCCCATTCTGCTCGGGTGTACCTGGACAAGAAAATTGGTGTAGAGTGTCCTCATTGCGGAGAAAGAGATCAAAGAGACGAGAAATGTACTCACCTTCATTGTCAGAGCGGAGGATATGAACAGACGTCCCATATTGGGTTCGTACCATACGTGAAAAATGAGTTTAAACAGATAGAAACTCAGATTTATGTTTGAGGAGGTAAATCCATAAGCAACGAGAATAGTCATCGATAAAAGTTACAAAGTACGAGAAACCATCAAATGATACTACAGGGGAAGGGCCTCACACATCTGAATGCACTAACTCAAAACAAGAAGAGCACGACCAACAGAAGGAACATATGTGTTGCGTGTGTGTTTTGACAGCTCACATATATCACAGCGAAAAGGAAAAAAAAGATACATTAGGGCAAACAGACAACATCCGCTGAGGGCTAGCATGGCCAAGGCGTGTGTGCCAAAGAGAGGTCGACGACAAAACAGGGTAAACAGCAGAAGAGGTAGGTGGGCAGGTGGCAGTGATGGTGGGAGCGGCAGTGGGAGAAGGTAGCTCCAGGTAATACATCTCACTCCTCTCATATCTCGTACCAATAGTCCTCAAGGATCTCAGGTCCTGAAAAACACAACGATCAAAAAAGAAAGTTACAGAGCAGTCCAAAGTACGAGTAATACTACTAACAGATAATAGGCTAAGAGCCAACTGAGGAACAAGAAGAACAAAGTCAAGGGAGAAAAAGGAAGAAAGAGGGACGGTGCCCCGACTGAGGACAGTGGTAACCGAGCCATCAGCAAGACGCACGTCCTGGTGGGAGAAGGGAACAACCTAAAGCAGACGAGAAGACGTACCAGCCATATGGTCGGTTGCACCAGAATCAATCACCCAGGGTGACGAATCCTGGTCAACCGTGGTCACAGAGCAAGCAAACAGAGTACCTGAGGAAGAGGGGACCGTGGAAGTAGCGGCATGAGTGGAAGGCTGAGACTGCTAGAACTGCTGAAACTGCTGAAACTGGGCTAACATCTGACAGAAGTCAGAGGGGTTGGCACCCAAGGTGCGTTCGACAGGCCTGAAAGTCTCGGTAGTAGCAACAGTATGCATGGGGACACCACAATGAGAAGTACGCACAGAGCCTCGTAGATGTGAGTATAGCTGATAGCAGCGACTACGGGCATGATATAGACACCCACAATGAGAGCAAGGGATAGGTGGACCCGTAGAGCCACGACCACCAGACGGACCACGACCGCCAGACGGAGTAGTGTACTCGACCGCCTCGGCTACGAGTGTTGGAGGTAGGAGGGCAGTAAGAAGAGGCAAGAGCCATGTGCTCCGTAGGAAGAGGGGAGGTAGCACGAGCGTCAGAGAGACTAGATTGCATCTGCATACGTTTCTCATGCTCTGCAACTATGGAATAGGCCTCAAGAAGATCTGGCAAAGGTGACATCCCCACAATCTGAGCACGGGTAGACTCATAGTCGGGGCGAAGCCCCATCAAGAACTGGTATGTCTCTCGTCGTTGTCGCTGTTTCCGAATTAGTGTGATATCATTAGGAGAGTCCAGTGCACTGAGAAGCTCAAGATCGTTAAGCTCAAGAAAACGATCATGAAGGTAGGTGAAGTACACCTGAACAGAACACTCCCCCTATGTGGCGGAAGCAATATCCTGAAAGATGCCGAAAATCTGGGCATCAACACGGGTGTGCCCAAAGGTGCGCTGGAGAGTGGACCAAAGCTCGGAGATGTCCTCAAAGCGCATGAACTGACTGAAGATGTGAGGCTCCATCGAGCACTGAATCCATCCAAGAACCATGTACTTTTCCGTCGTCCACTTGACTAATTCCTCTTTCTTGTCATCCTTGTTGGTCGGTTTAGGCATAGGAGGGCCACCGGTCAGCCATGAGAGCTTATTCCGGCCAGCTAGAGCCACTTTCATCGAAGTCGCCCAAGAAGAGTAATTTTTCTCATCGAGGATGCTGGTAATCCGTCCCGTAGAGGATCCATAGGTGTCCTTGGACTCCATGGAACAAAAAAAAGAAACAACGAGATCCCTCCCGCAATGGAGATCGAGGATCGAGAGACAAAGAGAAGATACAAGAACGGAGAGGCACCGAACCGGCGGATGCTCCGATCGGGGTCAGCGGCGAACAAAAATCTTGCGGAAGACGGGAGACGGAAGACGCGATCGGTGGACAACGGTGCTCCGATCGGGGACAGCGGCGAACAGAAATCTTGCAGAAGACGGGAGACGGAAGACACGATCGGTGGACAGGATCCGGGACAGCAGGCGGAAGACGCGATCGGTGGAAGACGCAATCGGCGGAAAACACGCAGGCTGGAAGTCAGAGTCACGAAACCCTACACCTCTGATACCATGTAGAGAAATGAAAAGCCTTAGTCTCCAAAGAGGAGAGTTAGCCAATATATATTATCTCAAAGTTAAATATTTACAAATATGCTCATACACAATATTTACAGAATAATAAAAATAATAACTCCAATAGAAGAAACCTCTAAGTGTATAGTTGAACAATTTTTTTCACATCGCATTTTACAATGAAAAATAACAATGCCACAATCATATATTCAGCAAAGACAGAAGTAGAAGAAGGGAGAAAAAGGGATTAGAATAGAGATAGAGAAAAATAAAGGAAGAGGGAAGAGAGAAATAAAGGAAGAGAGAAATAGAGGAAGGAAGAGAGTAATAACAGCCACAATGCCACTGACACAATCGTGAGTACTGTCCTTGCTGCCACAATAGCCACAATGTCATTGCTACAACAACCACAATGCAATTGCCACAACAACCATAATAACACAATCACATATTCGGCAAAGACAAAAGTAGAGAAAGAGAGGATTATACAACAACAACATTCAAGCATTTATCCCACTATAGTGGGGTCAAAGAAATAGAGGAAGAGGGAAGAGAGAAATAGAGGAAGAGAGAAATAGAGAAAGGGAGAGAGGAAGATAGTAATATCAACCAGAATGCGACAACAATCATAAAAAGACCCAAAAAACTGTCCATACCCGATCCACAGCAGCCAGCCAGCCATAGATACCTCATGTCATGAAAGGCCACAAAAAACTGATAACTTAAAAACAAAACTCACAGTGTCGGGGGAATGAGCCACAGAGGTTAAGAGGAGAGGAGGTAATGTGTTGAGAACCAATGACGAGAAGCAGACGGTAGCTCAGCTACTAGAGCAAACACCAAAGAGCCAGAGAACTAAAGCCCGGATACGAGAATCACCAAAGAACCAGATAACTAGAGTCGAGAAAGGAAAAAAGATTGGGACAGAGTCGAAGGAGCGTCCAACAATTAGATTAGGGCAAAATGCAAGCGTAAAGTGAGGAGTCGAAGAAAGCAAAAAATTTAATAGATTTGTTGGACCGTAAAAATAAGTTATAACTTAAAATTATAAAACTAGGCCCGTAATTATAACTTATAATCTGATAGCTGCAATTGGCCGCAATATTGGGTCGACAAGGTGTCCCCATACTAGAAAATACCAGAATTGTTAAATGTGGCAAAAACGTCCCGATTCCTCTTCAAAAATCACATGTCAGCAAACATTCGGCCAACATCTATGAGCTTGCCTCAAAGTAGGAGAAGAACCTGCTTGTAGACATGTGATCATCTTTGGAGCCCGCACAATCAGCACTCGATTACGCAATCAGCAAGAGAGAAGATAAGGGCGAATACATAAACCCATGACTATGAGCATTCTTCAGATATCGAAGGATGCACTCAACTTCTTGCAGACTGGACTTCCGAGGAGCATGCATGTACCAGCAAACCACATCAACAACAAAGAAGATGTCTGGCCGAGTTGCCGACAGAGTTTTAAGCAAAAATATTATTTTTGAAAATATCGTCCGATATATCGTTTTTACTTGATATATCAGGCGATATTTCAAGACCGTTATATAGACAAATACAACAACATTCAAGCCTCTTTCCCATTATAGTGGGGTCGGCTATATGGATCCATTGTCACCATTGTGCCCCATCTTTTGTCATAATCTCACTAATGCCCAAGTACATAATGTCTCGATCTATCGACGAATATTAAAAAAATTTCATTTCTTTTAAGCGATAATATTTTGTTATGTGCTTCATTTTGTGCATCTCTCTGCGACTAGCTTCGACAACTTTCTCATCTCGTTCTCATTTGGTACTCTTTATGTTGTTTACTGTCAGTGATGCCTCTTCCTTATGTAATTTAAAAACATAGGTTGTGTATATATGTATACTGTGTAATTTATAAATATGCATTATGTGCACAATTGTACATATTTACAAAAAATGCGTATATATATGAATATTTTTTTAAAAGATTAAAATCTGACATTGCAAAATATCCATGATATATCCTTAATAATCAGACATCTGACATTTCAAACAAAATCCAACACTCTAGATCTGCAACCTTGATATTATCTCAGTCCAATAGTAATTAAGGAACGCATTCTTAATATCAACCTAATGCATATGCTAATGATGATGGATTGTCAAAGAGATCAATACTCAAATTGTATTGAGCTTGGACACGGGAGAAAAAGTTTCCTTGTAATTATTGTTGAGTGAATTTGCGGATGACAAGACACACCGAGAATCCGAATGGTGTTTAACTGCGGACACCCCTTTACAATACGAGGCTATCCATGGGGAAGTGACAGTAACTCCCAAGTCTCATTGGCATATAAGGCCAACTTCTTTTCATCCATAGTATCCCACAACCCCAACCCTGTGTAAGACCCCCCGGAAATCAGGCACAACAAGGAGATCTTATTACACACCACCGTCAATCCACAAAAAAGAAGTGAATAACGAAAAGGTAGAGGTATATACGTCTCAACCCTCTCCCGTCATTCTCCATAACGCTACAAACTGACGATAGTGCTAGGCGAACAACTATCACATCACAATCAAGGTATGCTATATGCAGTAGTGGAAGGGGTACTAGCAGAAGACTAATAATCACGTAGTAGATCACATAAATATACGAGTAATAAAAGGAGACAGAAAGCAACCACAATAACGACACAATGACCTCACAGTCTAAGTACAACACTCTATAAAAAGTTTGGGGGCTCACATGTAACATGCCAAGCTGGATATATGCTAATATATAAAATGTTGTAAATCTATAAATCTACTGAGCTAACTATGTGACTGATGACGTTGCTAAGATTAGTAACAATCCTCTGCATGTCTTCTAGCTCCACGTCATGTCCACCTCATAGCTCCTGAAACTCCAAGGGTGGAGTCAACCAATGGGTTAGCAAATACTATCCATATATGCTAAGTTGCTTCCCTCCTCTCATCCCGGGCCACCTATGTGCTGAAGGAAGGCGGTAAGTTGTTCTGCAATAAATGTCAGCACAATAAAGTATATATATATATATATATATATATATATATATATATATATATATATATATATATATATATATATATATATATATATATATATGAGCATTTTGAACAATTGTATATTTAAGGAGTGCAGTATTAGAGTATTAAGTAGTGCATTAACAGAGAACAATAAGTAAACACGGATCATTATTTCTACCCTAGCGGTGTCCACAATGCACACACTCTTGTATGCACATTAAATAATATAAGTAAGAGTGTCTATCTAAATAAACAATCATATAAAAATGTCCATACAAATTTATAAAATTGAGATCTTGCACAATCTAAACTAAACTTTCAAGTATAAACACCACTACGATCTATCATCACAACTAATCCTAACTAGACATGTTTATCCTCGTTAGAGGAGTGCTACGAATAGTAACTAATCCGACTCATCAAAGTCACACTATGCAAATACTCATCATTATCATTACATCCAAACATACATACACACACACTATGTCGACATAGATTTATCATGCACGATGTCGACAAGCTCGTACTAGATCATAATCGAGTGTCAAATAATGACTGAGATCGCTTATTTGTGGAGTAACTAAGCCCACAGCCACCATCGTCGTCATCAAATGGTGGCAGTGGCCCGTCCTTGCCACTTCTGGGATATTTAAGCACAATCATCCCTAGGCCTTACTTATGGCTGTCTGAGCCCGTTCTCATTCTTCGCCAACCAGGCGGTATAAACAAAAAGGAACTGAGGCATAGCTCATGTTAAACTCCATGTGGTTAACACCTACACAAACCATAAACTAGGTTAGCGCGCATGCTATTGTTCGACCATGATGCTATCCTTTTGTTGGTGCATAATTAGTCATCTATTTCTCCACATTCAACGACTGCTTGGGGAGTCCGGCGGAGAGATCGGAGACCGCAATCGACCGATTACTAGCCCTGCGGAGGCTTAGCAAGCAAAGAAGAGAAAACAAAAGGAGGAGGTTGTTGGCAGCGGAGGACACTAGATTTACCCATCGCGGCGAATACCACTTACGGTGGGCAAACTTATATTGGAGTTACCATTTTGTTATTAGTGTTAATATTGTATTTATATCATTGAGGTTATGTATATATATATGATAGGGGCTCCGGTTCGGAGTCAGGCTTTTTCATTATTCGACATGGTATCAGAGCGAGCTCTTCTGCATCGGAACTTCCGCACGACCTAGGGTTTGTCGCGTCTCGCCCGACTCCCGCATCGGGACTTCCGTGTGTCTCGCCTGCCGCCCGCTGCTTCGTCTTGCCGCGTCTCACCCGACTCCTGCATCGGGACTTCTGTTCGTCCCGCTTGCTGCTTCGCCTGTCGCCTGCTGCCTCCGAGCGCCTGCCGCCTGCTGTTTGCCCATTCTGTTACTGTCACCTCTCCCAGTCGCCCCTTCCGCTGCTCTCGAGCACTCGTCGGCGTCCTCTCCTGCCGCCTGCTGCTTCCCCCTCAATTTCGTCACCACCTTGTCTCGTCGGAGTCGTCTCCTGCAGTTTTTCCGCTCATGCTCCTTCAGTCGCCCCTTCCGTTGATGTCATTCTTGATGTGTTGTATGTGATTCCTCGTCCTTCGGTCCCCAATCTCCTTTGCGGGAGGGATCTCGTTTCTTAGTTTTTGTTTTTCGTGCTTCATGGATTCTAAGGATACTTATGGATCTACAGGACGAATTACTAACATCCTTCTCGATGAGAAAAATTATCCTTCATGGGCGATTTCGATGAAAGTGGCTCTTGCTGGCCGAAATAAGCTTTCCTGGCTGACCGGCGGCGCGCCGATGCCCAAACCGACTAACAAAGATGACAAGAAAGAGGAGTTAGTCAAATGGTCGACTGAAAAGTACATGGTTCTGGGATGGATTCAGTGCTCGATGGAGCCACGCATCTTCAGTCAGTTCATGCATTTTGAGGATATCTCTGAGCCTTGGTCCGCTCTCCAGCGCACTTTTGGACACGCGTGTTGATGCCTAGATTTTCGGGATTTTTCAGGACATCGCTTCCGCCACACAAGGGGAGTGCTCTGTTCAAGAGTGCTTCACTTATCTTCAAGACCATTTTCTTGAGCTTAACGATCTTGAGCCTCTCAGTGCCCTGGAGTCTCCTAATGATATCACCCTTATTCGGAAACAGTGCCAGAGACGGGAGACATACCAGTTCTTGATGGGGCTTCGCCCTGAATATGAGTCTACTCGTGCTCAGATTGTGGGGATGTCACCTTTGTCAGATCTTCTTAAGGCCTACTCCATTGTTGCAAAGCATGAGAAACGTATGCAAAAGCAATCTAGTCTTACCGGCCTTCGTGCTACCTCCTCTCTCTCAACTGAGCAGATGGCCCTTGCAGCTTCCTACCGCCCTCCCACCTCCAGCACTCGTAGTCGCGGTGGTCGGGGTTCTTCTACTCAGCCTGGTGGTCGTGGCTCTTCTGGTGGTCGTGGCTCTACGGATCCTCCTGGCCCTTACTCTCACTGTGGACGTCTCTACCATGATCGCAGTCGTTGCTATCAGCTCTACCCACACATATGAGGCTCTGAGCGTCCTACTCCTGGCAGTGTACCCAGACACACTGTAGCTTCTGCTGAGCCTTCCGAGCCCGTCGAGCGCACCTTGGGTGCCAACTGCTCCGACTTCTGTTAGATGGTGACCCAGTTTCAGCAGTTTCAGCAGTCTCAGCCATCCACGACTGTCTCTGCCTCTACTGTCTCTTCTTCCTCAAGTACTCCATTTCCTTGCTCCGCGACCATGGTTGACCAGCATTCGTCACCCTAGGTGATTGACACTGGTGCAACCGATCATATGACAGGTACGTCTTCCCATCTGCTTCAGGTTGTTCCCTGCTCCCACCGCGATGTGCGCCTTGCTGATGGCTCATTTACTCATGTCCTTAGTCGGGGCCACGTCCCTCTCTCTTCTTCTCTCTCCCTTGACTCTGTTCTTCTTGCCCCTCAGTTGACTCTCAACCTTTTATCTGTTAGTAGTATTACTTGTACTTTGAACTGCTCGGTAACTTTCTTCTCTGATCATTGTGTTTTTCAGGACCTGAGATCCGGGAGGACTATTGCTATGGGATATGAGAAGACTGGGATATACTACCTGAAGCTACCTGCTACCACCGCTGCTACCACCACCACTGCTACCTTCCCGCCTAACTCTTCTGCTGCTTCTCATGCTTTGTCGTCGAGCTCGCTTTGGCACGCACGTCTCGGCCATGCCAGCCCTCAACGGATGTTGTTTGTTTGTCCTGATGTGTCTTTTGTTTTTCCTATTCGTCGTGATGTATGTGAGTTATCAAAACACACACTCAACACGTATGTTCCTTCCGTTAGTCATGCTACTTCTTGTTTTGAGTTAGTTCATTTTGATGTGTGGGGCCCTGCCCCTGTTATGCCATTTGATGGTTTCTCATATTTTGTAACTTTTATTGATGACTATTCTCGTTGTTTATGAGTTTATCTCCTCAAACAGAAATCTGAGGTCCTATCGGTTTACTCTCATTTTTCACGTATGATACGAACCCAGCATGGTACGTCAGTTCATATCCTCCGCTCTGACAATGGAGGTAAGTACACTTCTCGTCCCTTTGATCTCTTCCTCTGTGATGAGCGTACTCTACATCAATTTTCTTGTCTGGGGACCCCCCAGCAGAATGGGGTGGCAGAATGCAAAAACCGTTACCTCCTAGACTCTGTCCGTTGCCTTCTTCGGGGAATGAATGTCCCTAAGTCCTATTGGAGCGCTGCTCTTCTTACAACAACATTTCTTATTAATAGGACTCTCTCTCGTCCTCTCGGTGGCGTTACTCCCTATAGTCTCATTCATCCATCTGTCTCTGCATTTCCCATCCCTCTCCAGGTTTTTGGTTGTGTGTGTTTTGTCCAGAATCGGCGCCCCTCTCGGACTAAACTCGACGACAGGATCATCTGCTGGCTCTTCCTTGGCTACTCGACTACTACTAAGGGTTACCACTGCCATGATCCCCAGTTGCGTTGTGTCATTCACACTATGGATGTGACATTTCATGAGCTCCCTTCTTTTCCTGCACATTCGACCCCTCCTGCGGTTCCCACTATTGCGCAATCTCTCCCAATCGTCTCTCCTCCACCAGATGCTACCACTTTTGTCGCTTCGTATGTCCTGCTGACTTACTCTCGCCGCCCTCCGCCATTTCCACACGGTGTACTCCCTTCTCCTCCAGTCCCGGATCCGCAGCTCCTTCCAGTCGCAGGTATCTCTCTTGAGCCTCTCTCTTCTCTTTCTCCTGTTGATTTACCTATTGCCCTTCGCAAGGGCAAGCATACTTGTTTTCATTCCTCGATTACTGAGCACCCGTTGGCTAGTGTTGTTTCCTACCAGTGTTTCTCACCCTCTTACCAGGCTTTTGTAGTTGTTGCTGATTCTGTCCAGCAACCTACCTCGACTGCTGAGGCTTTACTTGACCCGCGGTGGGTTCAGGCCATGGAGGAGGAGATGTCTGCTCTCCGTCGTACTGGGACATGGTCTCTGGTTCCTCTTCCTTCCGGGAAACGTACAGTTGGGTGCAAATGGATTTATACTGTGAAGTACACTGCTGACGGTACTATTGACCGCTACAAGGCTTGTTTGGTGACCAAGGGCTTTACTCAAGCTCCGGACGAGTTTGGTGTGTTTGCTCCCATGGCTAAGTTGACCAGTGTCCTCCTGCTCTCACTTGCGGCCTCTCGGGTGTGGCCTCTATACCAACTTAACGCCAAAAATGTCTTCCTACACGACGAGTTACAGGAGGAGGTATGTATGGCTCCTCCTCCGGGGTTTTCCCTTAAGGGGGAGTATTCGGGGAGAGTTTGTCAACTACACAAATCTTTGTATGGCTTAAAGCAGTCACCGCGTGCCTGGTTCGAACGGTTCAGCTCGGGCATCCTTCAGTCTGGCTTCACTCACTGTCGTGCTGATCACACTTGTTTCATTCGTATCACTCCTGAGGGATGTCGTGTCATTGTCCTGGTCTATGTAGATGATATTATTCTCACCGGTGATGATCCCTCTAGCATCTCTGAGGTGAAAGCTACATTTCGCTCTGCCTTTGAGGTGAAAGACCTGGGACCTTTTCGCTACTTCTTTCGGATTGAAGTAGCTCGCTCACGACAGAACAACTCAATATCGCAACGCAAGTACACCTTAGATCTTCTTCGGGACACGGGTCTACTTGGGTGTCATCCTGCAAGTACTCCTATGTACATCAACCATCGCCTCCATGCTGAATCTGGTGATCCTCTTTCAGACCCCTCTCAGTACCAGCGGCTTGTTGACCTACCAAGCCTGACATCAGCTTCACAGTGGGCGATTTGAGCCAGTTTATGCATTTCTCCCAGGACATCTCACCTAGAGGCTGCTCGACGTGTCCTTCGCTATCTTAAGCGCGCTCCTGGTCTTGGGTTGTTCTATCGCGCTGACAGTGCTACCAGTCTCTCACGCTTTTACAGATGCAGATTTTGTTGGATAATTGACGGATCGACGCTCTACGTCAGGTTTTTGTGTTTTTCATGGTGATCATCTTGTTTCGTGGCGAAGTAAGAAACAATCCACCATATCTCGTTCGTCTGTTGAGTCAGAGTACCGCGCCATGACACAAGGCGTTACTGAGTTGGTTTGGTTTCGATCGCTGCTGACTGGACTTGGCCTATCTTTTGTTGATGGCTCGACGCTTTACTGTGATAATAAGTCAGTTCTCCTACTTACACAGGACTCGGTACTACATGAGCGCACCAAACACATCGAGATGGATGTTCATTTTCTGCGTGACCATGTTCGTACTGGGACTATCCTTCCCGCTTACGTCCCCTCTGCTGACCAACTTGCTGACGCCTTCACTAAAACTTTCGGTCCTACCCGTTCAGATCTGACCATTTCCAAGCCGGGCATGATTGACATCTTTGCTCCAGCTTGAGGGGGAGTATTGGAGTTACCATTTTGTTATTAGTGTTAATATTGTATTTATATCATTGAGATTAAATATATATATGATGGGGCTCTGGTTCGGAGCTAGGCTTTTCCATTATTCGACAAGTTATTGCTCAGGACAAAAGATTATAAGCGGGTATTAACGAGTACAAGAGGGAAATGGACAAAAAAGAGAGCAAACGGGAGACGAACTTAGTATCCGCATCTACAACAGGGTAAATTCTAAGCTAAGTTCTTTGTCCCCTTCAAGCGCCCCTGACCTCTATTTATACGTGAGGGTAGGCTGCCCAAACGGTTGGGGCATTTAATACCATATTAAATGTGGTATTAAATGTGCGGACGCCCGAGGTACACGAGGAGTCGGGTAGCGGGGGGTGAGATAAAAGACTGCACGCAAACGCGTATGCTGCTGCCAAGGAGAAGAATCCGCGCGAGCTCCCGATAGTGCCTGTCGCGGCTTCTTTGGCAAACTACTGGAGGAGTCTCTGATGGGCGCATGACCCTTTGCCGAATATTAGTTGTGCGCGCGCGACCCTTTGCAGAATATTAGTTGTATGCGCGAGACTACTTGGTGAATGTCCGCGAACACCTCAAAGTTTCCGCCTGGTTGCTTTACGATCAACGTTGTCTATTATCGTCCCCCGTAGCAAGATTTGGATTAACATAATTGTAAGATCCCCTACCCCAACCTTAACCGGGTTCGGGTCGGAGACGGACCTTACTGACAAGGGCGTCCATCCAATGTTCCCCGAGTGGCAACAACTCACTCTATTAAACACTAGTTGGTTGTCTTACTTGGCTTGAATCACAACATTCACATTACATCACAGAGTTTGCGGAAGCAATAACAAAAAACCATAATATATACATATTAGAGTAAGCAATGGTTGTAGCCACTGTTTATACATCGAGCTCGTAGACTTCAAAAGACTACTACTAACACACACACTCTCGCAAGTCTGCGCGCTAGTAATTCACGTCTCGGTAATCTGGATACGACGGGGGTGCCTCTGCTCGGGTAGTCCTACTAGCTGGCGTATCGTCCTGTGGCGGCTGAACATCATGGTGCTTCGTCTCCTGTGAATGGTTATTAAAATAACCGGTAGTCACAGAGCTAAGTGGAAACACAACTCCCCGAATCCATATCCTGTGGACGAGCTCACGGACCCAACAAAAGTAAATAGCCAAAGCAAGAGAGAGTTAGTACAATATTTCATATATAAAGACTAGGAACAACTATCTGTAAGAATATGCAGCATAATATAACTGGAAATAGGAGCAACTTTATACGTTAGTTATAATAAACGCTCCACTAGCTATCAACACGACAGGTATTCACAACTTGTGTTCACATCGCAGATATTCAAACCTACCAAGACTCTGTAAGCGTTCAAAGCCGTACACACACCATATGTCGACATAGTATGAACCGCTTTTTTTCAAGCAGGGTAGCGAGCCACACGGGCCTCACCGATGTGGCCGTCGGTGATAGTGGCTGGTCCTACCACTTTTGGGGGCGGTCGTACCGCACTACCCAAGCCCCAACATACAACATGTGTACTTTTGGATGTAAGAGACATCCAACAATTCTGTATTTTGGCCGACCAGCGGAGGAAAACCAACGGGGAGAAATATAACGGCCAGACACCCGTAATACACATCTCCATGTCGCTTTGATTCGTCAACCTTCCCGCACTGGTACAAACGGTTTGCGGAAGTGACTGACCCGACATGATTTACCGCAAGCAATATAACAAGCAATCAATTTTAATAAACTTTGTTGGCACGCATCGGGTATGCGACGGTCTGCCCTACTATGTTTCAAATAATTTGAGCAAACAGCGTTTGAATCAAGTTTCGACAAAGAGCGTGAGAGCACTTTATTTAGGGCTAATGCTGGAGGAATATCTCAACTTCCGGTATCCCCAACTAAGCCTCAACCTAACAATCAACTGCTCGTCAGAGCAGGATCCATGCTTAAAATAGTAAATTGTAGGAATAAAAGTGCGGTAATAAAGGCTGTTGAGAATATAAGTTGCAGAATTGAAATGCCTAATTGAAATATGATCAGTATGAAACTGGAATAGTACTGAACTGAAAGAGTTGAAAGTAAGTATTGAAATGAACTGAACCATTATGAGACAAGATTAGTACTTGAAAGAAATGAACTGAAAGTAAGTACTGAAAGAAACTGAACTAGTACGAGACGGAACTAGTACTTAAAAGAAATGTACTGAAAGTAAATAAGCAGAACCAACACGAGACTGAAGTACTAAAAAGAAAGTATTAGAACTAAAATAAATAAAAGAACAGGATCAGTGCAAGACCAGAATAAATAAATAAAAAAAATGATTAGTAGTTCAATCACTTCATTCAGGAGGCTTCAGTTTCATCTTCATTCTCAGGAGGCAAGTTCAGTTTCATCTCCGTTCTCAGGATGAATGTTCAGTTCCACCTCCGTTCGCAGGAGGAATGTTCAGTTCCATTTCAACTTTTAGGAAGCATCTTCGAGTTGCACCCATTATTTGGATCCGATATTAATTCAGTTGTACCTTTCATACACGGTTTAATCGAATCGAGGAAGCTTATTAAAGGTTACACCTTTATTATTCATTCGAGAATAATTATCATCATATTTGCTCGCATCAGATCAAATCCAAACATCTTATTAAATAGCACATTCTTTCTCGAATTTCAACCTCGAAAATCATTTTGAACACACAAGGGAAATTATTCGCCCAAAACGAGGTTGGGCATTAACCTACTCGAAGTTTGTATTTTCATCTTCAGAGTTTACTCAAAAATACCCGAGAGTTAATTTTGAAGCGAGATGCTCTGTGATTTTGCAAAACCTCAAAACATTCGGAACTTGAAAACTGCTCTCGATAACTCTCGTCGATTAATCAATTGAACTCAATATTCAATTTAGAGAGTGGTTGCGTGCTCCGATTTTCATTTACGAAGAATTTAAAGGTATTAATTTCCGAGCGCGGCCATAAGCTCCAAGAAATTAGAAAATCTTCAATTTTCATCACAAGATTTCCAAATTTTAACACAACATTAAAGAGAACTTAAAAAGAGCATAAAATTTTTTTCAAAATTTTCCGAGCAATTTTGGACTCATAAATTGGTTAAATAATTTTTATTTAGGCTTTTTAAGACATCAAATCAATTCATAAAATTCCCAGAGTTTTTGCGGAGATAGCCCTCATTAAGGGGAATAACTTTCATGATCAAAACTTTTTCGGCAGGAGCCTAAATTTTTTTTTAAAAATCCCAAAGTTTTTGTTAATATTCTGGTCTATAATTAACCAAATCAAAATGAAATCTACGGTTGAGATCGAGCCGAACAGAGAAATATTCTTCTATCACCACAGCGGATCGGACTCGGATCCACTGTGGTGGTCCAAAATTTCATGGCGGCAAGTAATTTAACCACATCGCGATCGTCCGATCTTCACTTCATCAAGAAGATCAAAAGGTTACTGATTGTCGCCGGTGGTGCAGAGCAAAGACGAGAACTGCCACCACCGGCCGGCAGCCGTCACACACCGGCGCCGCCCCCGGTCAACTCGTCGGGGGCTGGCGAGCTATTGGGCGGTGGTCCGGCAGCCTGACGCTGCCGACCACCGACAGATTTCTCCAACCCGAGAGCGGGGTGGCGCGGCTTACTCTGCTCTCGGTGATGTCGCGCCGCCACGCCTCTCAGGAGGCAAACCGGCCACTATACCACCCTCGACCGGCGCGCCAAGGGCGGGGCTTCTCTCTGGCAATGGTCCGGCGGCCTGGCTCCGCCAGCCGTCATAATAAAAGAAAACCGAGGATATTATTCTCATTGGTGTCGCTGGATCGGCAAAATCCGGCAGCACCACGGTCATTCGCCGTCGGGGAAGGACTTCCCCAGTGATGTAACACCCTCCCAGTTCCACCAACGGCGCTGGGCATGGTTTACCACCCGCGGCCACCACCCGACCAAGAGCAAGGTTCGGGTGGCCCCGGCGGCGCTCTGGCCGCCGGGAGGCACATGCAGATCGTCGGGGAAGTGGGGAAGTAGGAGGGGAGAAGTTCCACCTATGCTAGAGGGGCTCGGGAAGGTCCTGTCCGGGTTGCCATGGGAGGGTGGCGGAGGTGGTGGGGCTTGGGTTGGTCTCTCCGGCGGCCTAAGGTTCCGACGAGCGGCTTAGGGCTAGTTTTGAGCTGGTGAGGAGGAGAGCAGGGGGTGAGGGGCCTTAAATAGCCTAAAGAGAGGATGGCTTGGGCTTAGGAGCAATGTGGGACTAATCCCATTAGAAAGATTTGAGCTCCTCCCTCCAGCTGGAGGGGACTTGTAGCAGTCATCTGAAGTGCTGGTACAAGTCACATGACTTCATTCAAGGGAGGGAACATGGTGGGTTTGGGTTGGGCTTTGAAAAAAAAGGAGGAAGGGAGAAGATATCCTCTTTATGGGCTTTTGTCAAAGGGCCCATTGCTCCCCCATGAGTGCTGATTTGGTGGCCCAAATGTCACGACCCGTCTCGACGAAAGTCAGAGTGCGCTTCGCGCGGGCCGTAATGCCAAAGGCATGGGCGGAAAAAAACCATGCCTGCTAAGACGGATGCAGAGAATACTGAAAATAGTTTTAGAAAGAGTTACTTTGTTTGAACAATTTATGGTTTTAAAATATATAAAAACGCTTAAAGTTTTAAAACAGTGAGAATTTAATGCACACGCATTCCTTTGAAAATTTTAATGCTACACACCGTACTGAACAGAAGTGAATGCAATAAGCAACAGTAATGAATGTCATAAATAAAATGATCTAGTACATCAAAAACAACTAAGGAGTTGTCCACAATACAAGCGAAAGTGATTTACAATAACTAGTACATGATAAATCACACCGATAGTAAAGAAACCAAATACATAGAACCTGATGTAAGCAATTACAAAGAAAAACCTCCAGACAAAACTGTAGCTGAACGAGAAGTAACTCAAGGAGCAGACGACGCAGTCACGAACTCTAAGGCAAATCCAAAACAAAGAGAAAATGCTTCAAAACATAGGAATTAAACTACGAGCAAATTAATAAATTAAATTGTGAGAAAAACAACAGGCATAATCAAACATTTATGTACCTTGAACAAAACTAGTAAACATACCAACATCAAAGTCAAACAGATATTTCTGAAATGAAAGCCTACCCCGGGATAACCTAAAATTATTCATGTAATATGTTGTAAGTCGTGATCGATGAAGGATGTAGGTGCTATAGCGGGCGCACATGGTTCACGATCAGATCTGCGTGCAAGTCTTGTCGAAAAAGTAATCATGTTTGTCGTGACCATGACGGCAGATAGATGCCCAGTTAGACGCTACAGTTCAAACATTTGCTTACAACTACGGATTTGTTTCGAGTTTCATACTTAGGTGATTATTTATCATATTATTTTGACAACATCATGAGGGTTCAAAAGTTTGCAAAAAAAAACAAACATAATATTTGTAACGGAACCATAAGGAACTTGTAGCAAAGTTAAATCTCAAGTTTGCAAGTGAGAGAGAGTTCTCTTATTGCCTTGAGGTGACGTCGAAAACGCTAGCGATAGCTAAGCGGCGCAGGCGAAGTTAAAACCTCTAGTTAAACCTATTAATGATCAAAAATGTAATTCAAATTTTAATTAACAAGATTTCTACGCTTGCATGTGTTTGACAATCACACTACACAACATGAGGGGTTAGGAATTTACCTCCCTCGAGAGTGAGGGGAGAAGAGGCTACCGCGAGGGATCGGGGATTTTGGCGGCGTTTGGATGTGAGAAGTCCTAATTCGGAGAGGGTTTGGAGCGATCCCACCACTAGAACTGAAGAGCAGCACCGGAAACGCAAACAAGAATTGATGTTAGACGGATATACGACAACGACAAGAGGGATAGTCGAATTTACATTGATCGGAGAGCAAAAATTGTAGCAACAAAAATTAGGGTAAATATGAAAACATGAGATTGGCAGAGTTCTTACCCAAGGAGACCAGATCTGGGCTCAAAGATCCATGTAGAGGAGTTTCGAGCGAAAACCCTAGGAGATCCATTCGCAAAACACGACACAATCGATCACGGGAGGGATCGTCGGAGGGAGATATTGCGGCTGCCGGTCCTGAAGAGAGGAAAAAAAGCTAGGATCAGCCTCCAGAAATTGAGTGAAGGACGAAGTCGGCCCTAAGGTTGAAGCCTCTTGAACTCTCGGCCAGAGGAAGTGAAGAGGAAGAGCAGGAGGAGGCGGAGAAGCAAGCAGAGGCAGCGATTTGAGGGGAGAAAGGCGCCGGAGGGACGCCGGGTCGCGGGAGCGGCGAGATCGGGCGCGGCGGAATGAGTGGCTCGCAGAAAACGTCGGGAGCGAAACCTGCGGGAGAAAAGAACTGATATATCGGGAGAGGAGGCTCGGCTCTCGGGTTACATAGGGGAAACGATTAGGGTTCGTTCGACACGCAGGTATTGACTTTCTGGAATTGGCTTTGGCCAGGAAACCAATATCTGCAGGAATTGGTTTTGTGCAGAAAACCAATTATGTTGTTCGGCTGCAGGATGGTATTCAGTGAACAGAATTGTCATTGATATTGAAATGTTGTTCGGCTGCACACTGGAATTGGCTTTCTGAAATTGAAATTTTAAAATGTATACATTTCCAAATTAAACCAGGAAAGTAAACTACTACTGATAATTATAGTTCAAAATACCGCACAAATATTGTCCATAAATAAAAATACATATTAGATAAATGTCCATCATCGATTAAAAAAGGCACAAATCTAGCGATCAAACTGCATTCGCAGCCATACGCCCTTCATGTCTTCGGGTAGCCGCATGAATGTCACGTTTGACATTATCATGACACAATATATCTATCGCCTTGAGAAAATCACCCCGGTCCAAATCCGTCATCTGAGCTAGTGCGACATATATGTCATCAACATTGCTAGCTGACTTGCCCCCTGCTGCCTTTTCCACGGAATCAGCCAATTTCTCTATGGCTACAGCTACAACATCAGCTCCTACTGCGCGTTTTCTCCTCATTCTGCTGCTCCCTTCTCCACCTGTTCTAGTCTGTTCTTGTTATTAGTTGTTTTCTCTACCATAGACTCATCATCAATCTCCTTCGCCATCTCAGATGCGGTCGCGACGTGACTACCAGTTGCTCTATCAGTTCCGCAGAGCACAGTCAAATCAGACCAGTTGACGATAACCTTGTCCTTATAATGCTTGACAGATGGATGAGCCTGCAATAGTTATAATTAATGTATCATTATAATAAAATCAATATAGAAAAGTTAATTTAATAAAAACTATACCTTCACATAGTTAGCTCATACTTCCTCACTGTCTACCTGCATTATGTTCCGTTGTCAATCTCATCCAAATCCGCTAGTGTCCAACATTGCACTGACTTCTATGTAGTACTTGTTCCAAGTTTTAAGCCGAGCCATTATCTTCTCTTTGCTAGTTTTGATGCCACAAATATCCTTAAGGGCAGTCATAGCTGCTGTAAAAGCAACACTCTTCCCGCCAATAGGAATTTTATGTCCCAAACTATGTTGCTCCAACAAGGCATTGGAGAGGGTAATGTCCATCTCTGATGTCCAGTGCATGTAGGACTGCTCAGTCCTACCGCCCACCTTCCCTGAGCTTTGATCCATAATGTCTGGTAAAATGTTTGACAACAGCAATATAAAAAATGTATGAAATATGAGCATGTTTTAAATCAATAGCATAAAGTTCAATCCTGTAAATACGAAATTAAATAGCTGACATATATAGCATAAAGTTCATAGTTTAATAACACACAAACACCAACAAATACTCTATGTAGCTGATTTAATACATAACGAAATTAAAGCATATTTTGACATTCATTAAACATATTAATAGCGAGCGTGTCTCTAAAATTTGTTCATTCCTGTGTTGCTTGGATTGGTCTCACAACGTATACGTAATCATAAAACTCTTCTGCTACGTCTTGCGCTAATAGCTCGGCGTCAACTTCATCCAACATTTGAGCGTCGCTCTCTAATCGCTTCTCCACTAGAAAGTTATGTAATATGCAGCATGTATTTATGATTTGAACCTGGTCAAAAATTAATTGATTACATATTGTATAGACCAAAAAAACTTTAAATATGCGTATAATATTTTAGGTCATACATGCACTTTAATGCTGAAGAACGATGGCTGACATAGAATAGTCCATCGTTTTTTCAACAACTCAAATGTTCGTTCAATAACATTTCTCTCTTTAGCATGGCGTAAGTTAAATAACTCTTTATATGTTGTTGGTTTATTACCCTGATTTGACCATTCTTTCAGGTGATAACGTGTTGACCGATATGGGGCAATAAATCCTTGACCGTTCGTGTATCCAGCATCAACAAGATAATACTTTCCTATACAACAAAAATGTGTAATTACTATACAGTTAATACATATTTCTTTTTGTTTGGAAATTAAAAATTCTACTTTATTACCGGTTGGCACTTCAAAGCGGTCTTGTCGCTCCAATGCATCACGTAATACACGAGAGTCGGATGTTGAGTCATCCCACCCAGGTAATACATATAAGAATTTCATGTTACTATCACATACACTAAGCACATTTGTTGTGATTGCCTGTTTACGGTTTTAATATCTGCTTTGATCTTCAATATGAACAGTTACGTCAATATGCGTACCGTCTAATGAACCAATGGTATCTCTGAACCATCTAGATTGGTGTTGTTGTTTGTTTTCCGGCAATCGGATATAATCATTTGAGAGTCTTAGCACTGCATTCAAGACAATGTTGAAGTGTCTGCTAATTGTATCAGTCGATCAGATAAACGTGCCACCTGCAATTCGAAACTTTGTGTTATGTGCCAAAATATGTAGAAATAACACAACTGATTCCTTAGTGGATACATACTGTGTGTCGCATACGAACCCTTTTGCGCGGAGAATACGACAGAGCTCATTGAAGGGTGCTTTACCCATGCGTAGGTGGCTAAAGCAGTTAGCCTCATGTCCATCATATAGTCGTTTTAAAATTATATTACGTAAAACGTCTTTATCTACAATGTTAACAGGGTTTCTGGGAATGGATTCCATAACAACCACAGCTGCTCCATAAGCCGTAGCAACTGCTGACTTAATTATAATATCCATCCTACGTTTCTTCTGTAACTCTACGTGCTCCATGACTGTGAATGCTCTAGGATCTTCACCTGCTTAAGCAAAGATCAAATATTCAACCTATGATGGCTAGCTACTCCTAATAATGATTCTCCAGCTCTAACAACATCATATCAATTCATTGCCCTTTATACTAAAAATTCATACAAGAAATTGCAAATCAAAGTGAAAACCAATAGATATTAAAGCAATAAACGTATAACTAACCATAAAACGAAGGTTCATATGCTACTCCAAATTAAACCAAAGTGATCACAGCCATGTCAACAATAATAAATGAAACTTAACAATTCTCCAGGCCATCCTAACTCTCTTAATCAAAAAGACTAATCTGTTTATCCGGCCATTAGAGAGTAATAATCAGAGTAAAATTGCATTTTAAAACTATCAAAAATCCTATGTGCTTACTGTGTTGCAACTTAACATTTCTCCGACCATTAGAGAGTAACCAAAATTTCATACCAAAATTACAAAACTATGCACATGTCCTTTATTTTCATTGATAAACAATAGTAGAAATAAAAATTGTCATATAGTTGCAATAAGCATACTCTCATGATGGGAACAAAACAAACACACAGAAGCTTATCCTTACAGCATACAAAAAAATCAAAGACAACAAAAAATGATAATTCTGCAAGGTCTTCCCTAAACTTTCTAACATACTTCAGATATGCAGGAGTCATATCTCTAGTAGGAGGGAACAAAAAACCCAAAACACACCTAAAACTCACAAAAAAATCTTTAGATCTTCATCAAGAAGCAGTCATCTAAGTGCAAAAAAATGTGTGATTTTAATACAAAGGGTAAAAGAAAAGATTTCTTTAAAGAAATATCCAAGAAGAGACAAGTGGGGAAGAAGTAAAGTCATCCGATCGTCAAACCTGTGGCGGAGGAAGAAGCGGAAAATGGGGTAGATTGGGAGGACGAGGAAGGTGAAGAAGAAGAGAAGAAGAGGAGGAAGAGGAGGAGGTATACCTGCGCCGGGAGATCTGGAAGAAGACGATCGGGGAGGAGGAAGATTGGTGTCGGTCCGGCGCTGCTTCCGTCCGCTGTGATCGGGAGAAATAAATTCGCGAAATCCTGTGTTTGGAGGTAAGAATTGGGGGATCGGGTTTTAAGAGTAAGGTTAAAACCGACGTATTTAAGTCCAATACCAATTCAACTTCAATTCCTTCCCGCCGAACATCGAAAATGGCTTTATTATTTCCCAAAGCCAATGCTAGAATGCCAATGACTGCGCGCCGAACAGACCATTAGGGTTATGTTTATAAATATATATATAATAATTATTATTATTATCATAACAACATGGTGTTACATTCTCCCCTACTTAGAAAGTTTCGTCCTGAAACTTTTCTGAGAATTCTCTGAATGGGGCCAAAACAACGAAGATTCAGGCGACATGCACTTCAACAACAGTTTGCAATATAACGCATGGACGCTAACTATGAATGATACTGAAATAACAAGGAAGTCAGGCTCAGAGACTTACCGAGATCAAGGGAAAAGTTGTGGATACTTACTGCGCATATCGGATTCGAGTTCGCAATTGTACTCCTCAGACTTGTCATGCACCCAAAGTATCTTCACCATAGGAATGGTTCTCTTGCGAAGCTTGCGTCCTTGATATTCGACGATCTTCGCGGGCTTGACTGGATAGGACAGGTTGGCTTCAGCAATCACTGGAACTTCTTCAAGAACACGATTATGATCGTCGATGTATTTCCGAAGCTGACTGACATGAAAGACATCATGAACACTTGACAACGAAGCGGGTAGCTCCAGACGATAGACAGATGCTCCAACACGTTCTGAGATGGCGTACGGACCTACGAAACTCGGGCTGAGCTTATGATGGCGACCAAACCATTTCACTCCAGGAGTAGGGAAAACCTTCAGAAATACTTGATCACTCATGACAAACTCTAACGGACGACGGCGCTGATTAACATATTTCCTCGGCCTCTCGACGGCATGACTGAGCTGAAGACGAGTCTTCTTTTTGGTTTCTTCCATTTCCTGAAGTAACTCAGGCCCCAGAATAACTCTCACCAACTTCTGACCAGTAGAACGGGGTCCTACAACGACGCCCGTACAATGCTTCGAAGGGGGCCATCTTGAGGCTCTCTTCATAGCTATTGTTGTAGGCGAACTCGACCAAAGGTAGGTGCTCATCCCAAGCTCCCTTGTAGTCCAGAATGTAACACTGAAACATGTCTTCAAGAATCTGATTAACCCTTTCGGTCTGGCCATCAGTTGTTGGATGATAAGCGGTACTCAGGTTGAGATCGGTGCCCAAGACTTGCTGGAAACCCTTCCAAAAGTGTGAAACAAATCTCGAATCGCGATCAGAAACAATCCGCAGAGGAATCTCATGGAGTCTAACAATCTCTGAAAGATATATCCGAGCCATTTTCTCGGTGGAATGACCTTATACGGGATAAAATGAGTCACTTTAGTCATGCGATCTACTATGACCCAAATCGCATCATGTCCCCTCGGAGTGCGGGGCAAACCCGTGATGAAGTCCATAGAGATATCTTCACTTCCATTCGGGAATAGGCAGAGGTTGCAAAAGACCAACAGGACGCTGACGCTGAGCTTTCACCTTCTGGCACGTCAGACATCGAGAGATGAAGCGTGCAATATAATTCTTCATACCAGGCCACCACACGATCTGCTTCAGGTCATGATACATCTTATTGTTATCAAGATGACCAGATGTGCGGGATTCATGAGCTTCTCGGCATATACTATCAATCAACTCAGGAACATCGAGAATACATAGGCGGCCTCAGAAACGCAGAACATCGTCAGAGAAAGAGAAATCCGGAAGAATACCAAATTCAACCTGTCGGCGAATGCGCTCGAGTGCGGGATTAGATGGCTGCAGGTCCTTCACTTGTTCTACCCATAACGGACCAGAGACTTCCCCTTGACCTCCAGGTGAGAAGGATATGTTCATCCGCTCGAGTTCATCAACCAAGGCTGCGAGAGAAGCTGACATAGGTGCACAAGCGGCAACAGAAGCCTGATGACTCAAAGCATCTGCCACTGGATTGGCTTTACCAGGCACATATGTGAACTGCAAGTCATAATCTGCTATGAATTCAAGACAACGCCTCTGACGAAGATTGAGATCCTTCTGGACAAAAATATACTTCAAACTCTGATGGTCAGTGAAGAAGTGACACTTCACACCATAGAGATAATGACGTCAAAGCTTCAAAGCAAACAACAATGCAGCGAACTCCAAATCATGAGTGGGGTAGTTGCGTTCATGAATCTTCAACTGCCTCGACCCATAAGTGATAACACAATTTTCTTGCATCAGGACACAACCCAATTCAACTCCAGAAGCATCGGTATAAACTGAAAAGTCTAACCCCTCTGACGGAAGAGCTAAAACTGGCGTTGAACATAAACGTTGTTTCAATTCAGAAAAAGTCTGCTCACACTGATCTAACCACTCAAACCTGGCATGTTTCTGAGTAAGCTTAGTTAAAGGAGCAGCAAGATGAGAGAAATCCTTGACGAAACACCGGTAATAGCGAGCCAAACTAAGAAGACTACGGATTTCAGTAGGGGTAGAAGGATGCTTCCAGTCCATAACTGCAGAGATCTTGGCAGGGTCAACAGAAAGTCCATCACCCGAAATGACATGCCCCAGAAAGGCAACACGATCCAGCCAAAACTCACATTTCGCCAACTTGGCATAGAGTTGGTGCTGATGAAGCGTGGAGAGAGTGAGTCTAAGGTGGGTTGCATGTTCCTCATGAGTCTTGAAGTAGACTAAGGGTCTATTTGGGACAGCTCTGGCGGATTGAAAAGCTGCTGTCCGGATAGAGCTGTTTTAAAATAGATCTCTGGGGAGCAGTTTTGAAAAACTGCAGAGTGTTTGGGTGTTCTGTGCAAAAGTGCGCTTTGAAGAGCGATTTTCTATTTTTAGCTGTTTGGAGAAACAACTTTTGGAAACTGTTTTTTTAAAAGCTAAAATATATAAATATATAAAAATAACTGATAACAGGAGTCTTTTACATAGTTCTAGAAAATAGAAAAAAAAGGTCTTCCAACATTCGGCGACTGTTTCCAATCCTTCCGATCACCTGTTCGAAAATAAATTGATATGAATCAAACTTCTGATAATTTAAATCATTTACATTTTTAGTAAAAGATGGATCGAATTTTTACCTCCGCGCACTGTATATTTTTTCGGCAATGCTATCTCGTACTGTAGACATATGTTCTGCTCCAGCAGCATCACTCATATCGCCTTCAAAATCATCCTCTGCCGCAGGGTCTTCATCCTCTGAGGGAACGAAAGAAGACTCATCAGCATCACAAGCATTAAACTCAGGGTCCCAGCGAGACGGATGTCTCCGAATGAAGTTATGTATGGGCATTGTCGCTAGCACTATGGAACGCTGTTTCTTGAAGTTGTAATGTGACATTTTGCTCAAAATGTGCCACTTGTTTTTCCACTCTCCAAACGTTCGGTCGATCACACTGCGAAGAGATGAATGCGCCTTATTGAAATGTTCTTGCCTTTCTTGTACAGGCCGACTCCCACGGGCAAAGTCTGCCAAGTGATATCTTGTTTCTGGGTACGGCTTCAAATAACTCATCTTTAACGGGTATCCAGCATCCACTAAGTAATATTTACCTGCATTTACTTGCTTTGTTAAACAGTTAAACATTATGAAATACGAAAAATTTGAATGAATGTAAACATATTGATTAGTATACCTTGTGGGGGATGCGAAAAATGCAATCTATCGTCTGCCAATGCGCGCGCGAAGATGCGACTATCAGGAGCAGATCCCTCTCATCCAGCCAGGGCAAATGTAAAACACATGTTAAAATCGCATACTGTCATTACATTTTGCTTCGTCGTGTCATGACGTCCTATGTATCATACTTGATCTTCTACGGGTATCCTCGCATCAACATGTGTACCGTCATTGACACCAACGAAATCCTTGAAGAATGACATGTAACGAGGATCATACCTTATCTCAGCCGGAATATCTCTGAACTGACGGTCAATAGGCTTTATAGCATCAATTGAGAGTAACAAAAGAGATCTGAGCCCTTTCGAAAAATATCTACTAATTGTTTCGGTCGAGTGCTGGAATCGTTCTTTCGTTAATCTAACGGAACCTCGTTGTGCTAAGATACCCTAAGACTTCTCTTGAGGACGTCCGTTGTGATCCTTGAAGTTCATGATATGCTTCCAGTTTATGAAGTAAATCTATGAAAATGCGTTTCGACATCCTAAATGCATCATGAATCCTATCTGGATGTCCTTCTAGTAACTCTTTTACTTGCCGAGGAAGACGCATTCCCAGGAGGTGTTGAAGCACCTCCTATATCTTCAGGAACACCTTTATTGTTTCCATGTTATCTGCTATATCATCATCTTCCAACTGGATACTCCCCACATCTGGTGGCAAACTCCCAATTGAAGGAGCCCACGAGTCTTCTCCAGTTGCGACAACCTGACTGAACATAGTGTTCAGTTTCTCCTCCAACTCAGGTGCAATACCTCCGTATCGAAATTTTTTCGCCGCTGGAACAACCTGTTGAAATGAATAAATCAATATTAAAATCTGTCAAAAATAAAAACTAATTTTATGAAATCAAACATGAATTTGTTCTAACCTTAATTTTTTCTGCCCACCATTCTTCTGATGCAGCAATAGTTCTCTTCTCTGGATCCCAACCCAAACCAGTCTCGTCATGTTTCAGCTCCTTCCATAACTTCTAATCCTTCTTCAAATGATCTCATTTATTTTTCATTTGCAATCGATCGTAGCTTTTCCCGGTTCGTTCTTTAAACCCCGCAATCAAATTTTTTCACCCTTCTTTGCTAAAGTGTGTGGTGGGACGATTCCCCAAACCAATCTCTTTTATGCAGAGATCACAAAATAATATCACTTCACCTGACTCCCAACTCGCTACGATTACTCCTTCCTTTGGTTTTACCATTATGTTATACACTAAACCGTAATTAAAATAACAATTACTAATCAAATTCCTAGCCTAACAATTACTAATTATAATAACAATTATTAAAATAACATACACCACACACAAACACACACATACACAATAAAAAACACACACACACACATACACAATCAAAGACACACACATACATACACACACATACTCACACATACACAAACAAATACACAATCAAAACACACCCAATAACATACACACAATACACAATAAAAAAAACACACAAACATATACATACACAAACAATCACACACACACACACAATCAATAACACACACACACACACAATCAATAACACACACACACACAATCAATAACATACACAATCAATAACATACACACACACACATACACAATAAAAAAAACACACACAAACATACACATACACAAACAAAAAAAAAAACAAACACACATCCACACCTATCCATATACACATTCATCCATATACACAAATCCATATACACACACAAACATACACACATCCATCCATATACACACACAAACATACACAAAAACACACACACATCCCTACAAAACCACACAAACAAACAAACACACACACACACAATTCATATACATGCACACACACACACACATCCCTACAAAACCAAAAAAACACATATAAATCCAAACCCCCCAAAACTTCATGATTTAAGCCAAATGCGTGGGAGAAGGCCACAAGGGGAAAAATTACCGCCGATAGAAGAGGGACGAGGAAGAGAGAGCCGGAATCCAACCCACTGGAGTACTCGTTCAAGCTGGATTTCGTAGCAGTTCGCGCGAAGCCGGGCCGACGGAAGCTAGTGTTGGAGAAGACGACCGATGCTAGGGCTCCTTTTCCTCGATCTTTGTCGTCGCCGATGCTAGGACTGGAGAAGACGGACGATCGGGAAGAAGCTCTGTCGTCGCGGTCGGCGATGTCGCCTGTGTTCGGGAGAAGGAGAAAGAGCGGCCGACGATGTCGCCTGTGTTCTGCGATCGGGAAGAAGAAATAGCGGCGGGATCAGGGAGAAGGAAGGGACGCGGGATCGGGAAGAAAACCGCAGGGGGGGTAATAACATCCGCAATTTTTTAGAGCGCTGAACGCAGGGGGGGAGGGGCTTCCGGAAAAGAGCTCTGGGAGCGGCTCTTCGAACAGCGATTTCATTAAAGAGCTGTCCCAAACAGACCCAATATCAGCTCTGGCGGCTGGGAAAGAGCTTCTCTAGCCGCCAGAGCTGTCCCAAACAGACCCTAAGATATCATCAATGAAAACGATGATGAACTTATTCAGGTACTCGCGGAAGACACGGTTCATCATATCCATAAAAGCAGAAGGGGCGTCAGTCAACCCAAAAGACATCACTAATAATTCAAAGTGTCCATACCGAGTCCGGAAGACTGTCCTGGGGATGTCGGGTTCCTTGACTTTCAGCTGATGGTAACACGACCTGAGATCTATCCTGGAGAAGACGGTACTGCCCTTGAGCAGATCAAATAGGTCATCCACGCGCGGGAGGGGATACTTGTTCTTGATTGTTACCTTGTTCAGATCCCGATAGTCGATGCACAGTCTCATGGATCCGTCTTTCTTTTTAACGAAGAGAGCAGGGGCTCCCCAAGGAGAAGAGATGGGATGAATGTACCCAAGCTTAAGCAACTCATCCAATTGCGATCTAAGCTCCTCCAATTCTCGCGGTGTCATACGGTATGAAGCTTTAGATATGGGGCGCGTTCCAGGCTCTATATCAATGGAGAACTTTACATCACGATCGTGAGGCATTCCAGGCAACTCGGCGTGAAACACGTCAGGGAACTCGGAGGCAATCAAGATAGACTCAAGTTGAGGTATGACAGCATCCGAGTGTGAAGCATAAACAAAACAAACAAAACATCTCTGGCTAAAAAGCCGAGTGGCGCGCACAACAGAAATTACCTTCAGGTGGCTGCGGGTGGTCTGAACATGCATGCTGTAGTACTTCCCATCGATACTGAGATTGACCCTCTTTGCCGCACAGTCCAGCTTTGCTTGATACGCGACCAGTCCAGTTCATACCCAAGATTACGTCGAATTCTGACATATCCAGGACTATGAGATCGGCGACGACTTGCAGTTCACCAAGCAGTATCGGACAATTGAGAATGCCTCTAGTTGACAGGTGCAGATGACCGGGCATAGAAATCTCGAAAGGGACTTCGAGTGGCGAAGTAGGCCAACTATGGATATTCACGATATGGCGCGCTATAAAAGAGTGAGATGCCCCGGAATCAAAAAGGATTTGCATCCACTTATTCTTGACCCTAAAACTCATAGAATTAAACATCATAAACACATTTCATGATTATACAATACTACAGGCAGATAATTCAAAAGGATGCAGGAAATTTAAAACTTTACATAAAACATACGAGAGATGACGGAGGTAGATGCGATTGCCTCGCCCGACTGGTGACGTTCAACACAGCCTTGCCCTTCTCTAGGGCTCCAGAAATAGCCTGCAGAGGCTGAGTGGGGACCGGGCTTTCCTTCGCGGGGCAATCTTTGATCTGATGTCCATCCTGCCCACATCTGAAGCAGGTATTCAGCTTGTGGCGACAGTCTCTCACCAAGTGGCCCGTTTTCTTACAGAAAGCACAGACGGAGCGGGCAGTGGCAAGCGTCACATGGGGATGCTGAGCAGGCATAACCATCTTCTGCTTCTTCAGGAGGGAACGACAGACTTGGGCGATGTGGCCAACCTTATGGCAGTAGGCACACACTCCCTGGGACTTGGGAGCTCGCTCCTGAGGTGGAGCACCCTTGCGCTTGTGGTCAGATGCAACAACATTGCTTGTACCATGCTGGAGTTTCTTGGCATTACGATCCAGCTCTATAGCTTCAACCTGCAAGGCGGCTCAACCAGTCTCGGCGTAGGTGGTGGCGTCATGGGCTACCACATGCTGGAGGAAGTCATATCGGAGGCCCTTCACGAAACGACTGATCTTCTTACACTCATCAGACACGAACTCTGCGGCAAGGAGAGATAGGCGAGAGAACTCTATCTCATATTCAGTCACGGTCCTGCCGGGCTGCTGGAGGGACAGGAATCTCTCAGCTAGTTTATCGCGCTCCACAGACGAGAGAAACTTCTCCATGAGCGCATTCTTGAACTACTCCCAGGTCATAGCGGAAGAGTTGGGGAGACTGCGGCGCTGAAGCCACCAGGTGTATGCATGCTCGGTCAGCTGGTAGGCCGCAAGAAGAACCTTTTGTGCATCAGGAACACCGGCATACTCGAAATGCTTCTCCATCTGGGAGAGCCACTCTGAAATGATGAAGAAATCGCGACTGCCATTGAAGGACAGCGGATTCAGCCTCTTGATCGCCAGTATATCTAACATCGTTACAGGAGGAGCAACCATACTTGGCACGAGCGGGGTCACCAGGGGTTCAGCAAGCGAACCAATTCCAGCACCAGATGCAGGAGTGGTGGTCCCAAGAGCGGAGGTAGTAGCGACCCCAGCTGTTCCTGCGCTGCCGGAATCAAGAGCTGTACCAGGAGTTTGTCGATCTTCTTCTAATCGAGTGAGACGCTCGAGAATCTGCCTCAACAGCTGGGCAGTGGCGTCTCCAGGAGCTGCTCCGACAGGAGGGGTAGCCTTCTTACGCTGTGATCGCTTATGGATCGTCTAAGGAGGAACACAAAGGAAACGAGTAAGAGACACAGTCAAGCTAATCATAGAAGATTAAGTAACAAAAAAACTCTAGTATTTTAATACTGTCGAATACGTATATCATATATTAGTTACAACATTTTCATTGGACAATTCTAGGTAATGCTCATGTTAAAATGACAATGAATCATATGCAATGCCAAACAATTGTAAATTCATGTTTGCACAATCATCATATGTTGTTTTCGACTTAACACTGGTGTAATGAGTTATGTTATGCATGTAATGCAATTATGTCTAAAATGCATTCCTAAGAATGTGCATGAATGAATATACATGTCATGTTAAGCGCCCATATCACTTAACATGTCCTGCATATTATGATTCTAATGTCAACGCACTTGAGAATATTAAATCGCTCATAAAATTTAATATTCGCAAGCGGTGTATTTCCTAGTGGGAATTCATATGCACAAAAATGTTAAGTTTGTCCAAAATCCCTTAACATTCGCGTGCATACAACTCATGCTTATGAGTGAGTGTGTGCGTATTTCAGCAGCGAACAACAAATAATGACAAGCTGAGTGAAGTAATGATGCATGTACACATATTTACATAATAAATTTCAAAATATTTAATAATTTCAAAATACTTCATTTTTAGGAGCAAACGTCCCTCTGATACCAACTGTCATGACCTATCTCGACGAAAGTCAGAGTGCGCTTCGGGCGGGCCGTGATGTCACAGGCATGAGCAGAAAGAAATCATGTCTGCTAAGGCGGATGCAGAGAATACTGAAAATAGTTTTAGAAATAGTTATTTTATTTGAACAATTTATGGTTTAAAAATATACGGAAGCGCTTAAAGTTTTAAAACAATGAGAATTTAATGCACATGCATTCCTTTGAAAGTTTTAATGCTACACACCGTACTGAACAGAAGTGAATGCAATAAGCAATAATAATGAATATGTCATAAATAAAATGATCTAATACATCAAAAACAATCTAGGAGTTGTCCACAATACAAGAGAAAATGACTTACAATAACTATTACAAAGAAAAACCTCCAGGCAAAACTGTAGCTGAACGAGAAGTAACTCAAGGAGCAGGCGGCGCAGTCACGAACCCTAAGGCAAATCCAAAACAGAGGGAAAATGTCTCAGAATATAGGAATTAAACCATGAGCAAATTAATCAATTAAATTGTGAGCAAAATAACAGACATAATCGAACACTGATGTACCTTGAACAAAACTAGTAAACATACAAACATCCAAGTCAAATAGACATTTTTGAAATGAAAGTCTACCTCGGGATAACCTAAAATTATTCATATAATATGTTGTAAGCCGTGATGGATGAATGGTGTAGGTGTTATAGCGGGCGCACATGGTTCACGATCAGATCTGCGTGCAAGTCTTGTCGGAAAAGTAATCTTGCTTGCCGTAACCATGACGGCAGACAAATGCCCAGTTAGACGCTACAGTTCAAAGATTTATCACAGATTAACCACCTGTTGTCGAAACTGACGGGGCGAACTCCGTTGACTTTGTATAGACCAAACGAATCCAACGCCACTGATCGGGGTCAAATCGGAGTACGTTTGATAAATATCTAAAATTTGCGCGTCGCGACGCACTAAAACGGCCAAAACGGTCAAATTCGTCATATAACTCCGGATTGCAACATAACAAGTTCCAATGTGTTTGTATCGACTATACGAAGCCATAAGAACTGACAGAACTCAAATCGGGGTTTTTTAGCTCGAAAATCAAAAATCTTGTATTCACGACGTTCTACGAGGAACGGTCATATCTACCATATGACGTCGGAATTCAACAGAACGAGTTCCAACGCACTTGTATTAACTATACAAGGGCACAGGAACTGACAAAACTCAAATCGGAGTTTTCTAGCTCAAAATTCCCGACTAGGGTTACCTCATACCTCGTTATGGGTCTTGGGTAGAGATTCGGGTCACTTTTATAGGGCTCACTAGAGTTCTAGTGGCTCAATAAAAGTCGGGATGTTACAACAATCACCACACTTTTTAGAGTACGCGCGGACTTTGAAAAAGTATAATAATAACCGCAAAAACTGAGGCTCGATCTCCGAGCCACCCTCCTTCTGAGATTCTTCTCTGAAGCTGTCGTTATTTCACGTGACCACTTTGCAGAATGTCGAGCTTGAACGCCTCACTCCTTACCCAACTGGGTGCTCAGAAGGATAAACTGACAAATAAGCCCGACCCCAATAGGTCGGGAATGCCTCTAAAGAAGCCAACTAGCGGTACTTTTAAGCCGTCGTCGGTGTTGTAATCCTAGACAAAGTCTTTTGCGTCCTCCAAAGTGGTCGGGCAGAACACATGAAATCCTTCCCTGATGTGGGGGCGAGCTCTTTGACCAAGGAGACGAAAGGGGACCTTTCTGCGACCTCGGGGATTCCGCCCGCCCCCTCGACAAGTACTCAGAAGACAGAGCATAAATCCAAAAAAATTAAAATCTGAAACACGAGCACGCCAAAGAGCCCGACAAACGCCTTTACGGGCACCGAGACTCCGACGAAGAGTTTATTGAACCAGGAGAAGACCGTGTCGAATGCTCCCGCACGGAACCCAAAGAAAAATGCACTGAAGGACCCTGAGGAGCAATACGTCTGGACGGATGCGGACCAGTTCCGACAGCAAATCCTAGCACGAGACGCCAAACTGTAGGAGCGTCAACAGGAGATGACCGTGGTGGAGGGAGAGGATGATGTCGAGGTCAACGACGACAACGACGGTAAGGACGACGACGATGAGGACGACGATGAGGACGGCGATGACGAGGATAGCGAAGAAGACAAAGAGTTCAAGAGGGAATTCTCAGAACTGAAGATGGGGCTCCTTCTCGAAAATGATAAAGGGAAAATGATTGAGTCCGCCACCCAGCCACTTGTTGCCGCTGACGCGCTCTTGGGATCCACGCCGCAGGGGAAGAAGAAAAGAAAGGGAGCACCTGAGTCCGAGGGAGCAGGCACCCTGCGGGCACCGAAGAAGAGCCTTGTTGCGAATGCGCCGACTTCTTGAGCGGCGGGTGTGCTTATGGCAAAATTTCTTTCCTGCAACCTGCTTGTTAATTATACAAAAAACTAATTTGCATTCCTTTGTTTGCAGCGGACTCTCCGGTGATAGCTATGCCGTAAAAGGAGTTCTGGGGGGCGTGCACGCGCAACGTCCGGTTGGAAGAGGAGCTAGCGACGCTGAAGCAGACTGTCGTGCGCATGGTCGAGAGCGGGCTCCCGTCCGCACCGCGGATAAGCGCATCGTCGGTATCGCAGAATCCGGACCCATCAGAGGATTTTCCCCCAAAAATACACGTGGAGGAGGGAAGATGTCTGTGTCCATACGCGAAAATTTTCGGTGCTTTAGACCACCGAAAATTGGTGCCTTTAAATATATGGGCCCCACTAACTTTATCCCTCCATTTCGAAATTTTTTGAAACGCCTCACTCGCCTCTTGCTCCTACCCCGACTCCCTCCATCGGCGATCGGCGAAATCGAACCAGGCGCAGTGTCGTTCGCAGTGCCGTGGAGCCAATCGGTCCCCGAAAATCTTCATTCATCTCCTGAGGTATGTTTTTATTGTGCGAAGGAGGCTAGGCAGGTGACCGTTTGGTGATTTACAGTTGTTTTTTTCACATATCAAGTCATTTTTAGGGTATTTCTCCAGTTCATGTTATGAAGATTACTGCCGTAGATTATTACTGCTGGAGAATATTTATTGTTGATGTTTTCTGGTCGTTAGTAAGGTTCCTTTCCCCATTTTTTTAGGGTTTAGGGTTTCCAGTCCTATTTTTTCCATCATTTTCAGTCGGTTTTTTCGCAGTTTTTATCCAGCCGTATATTTCAGCTGATTTCCAGTCCAATTTATTCTCAGCTTTTATCCAGTCTTATAATGTATATGTTTGTCAGTTGGATATCAGTCCTTACGACCGGTTCAAGCAGTGCAGAACTAGTGCCGAACAAGTATTGACATCCTTTTCCTTTGTTAATTTGTTCAAAATATACATAATCCCTTATACTGTTTTTGTTTAATTTTTTCCCCCGTTTTTCAGTGCCGGGGAGCCCCTATCTCAGCTGCAATTTAGCAATCTCCACTTTCCTAGCGCATGCACAAACGCTATTAGAGATTCTCTCGGAAGAGGCCTAAGAAAACCTTAGAGGCCGCCGGTCTTCTTAGAACAACTGCGGGAGAATGTGGAAGACGACGGACTGCTGAGCCGAGCTACTATTGAGCGGTGAGGGAGTAGGATAACTGCGGGTTTAGGGAAGACCACGTGCAGGTTATCGGGAAGACCACGTGCAGGTTTAGTGCTGCATACGAACACTAAAGCCTGTCCGGTGGGCATATTCACAGTACATTTTGTAACCCTCTTCGTCCGAATGGACAATCCGAAACACGACCGGTTCTTTCTTGACCTCCAAAAACATAAAAATAGTTCAGCCAAATAGTACAGTCAGAACTTTTAAAATTTTATAAGGTCGGAAAAAGACTTCATTTATACAGTCTGAAAAATATTACATTCATAAAGTCGGAAAACTACTTCATTTTCAAAGTCGGAAAAAACTACATTGGAACAATACTAGATCCGTAAGGTCGAAGAAAAATTTCAGTCGCAATGTGGAACTCATACAGCCAAAAAAATGACCTTGAATTACAGCAATTAGTAAGTTGATAAAATTACATAACAAGCCAAAAAATACTCCAACAAAATTTCATGTCTTACAACATCGTCAGTTGCTTGCACATTTGGAGTAGTCATTCGATGCTAGGGGCTTCCGAAAATGAAAATGGAGGAGTAGAACAACTGCAGGAGAATGTGGAAGACGACGGACTGCTGAGCCGAGCTGCTGTTGAGCGGTGAGGGAGTAGGATAACTGCGGGTTTAGGGAAGACCACGTGCAGGTTATCAGGAGGAGGCGAAACCGGGGCCTGCTGGATGGATGAGGGAGACGACGAGCTGCTGTTTGGGGAGCTGCGGGAAGAATAATGTTGGATCTCGACGAGCTGCGGGAAGCTTCGGCCGGACTGCTGGAGACGACGAGCTGTGGTTTCGCTGCGGGCCGGACTGCTAGAGATGAAGAGCGGCCACGACTTGCGGGATGGAGTGCTGGAGAGGCGACGACCTTTCGCGCTGGAGAGGACGAGCGGCTGTTTGGCGGAAAGAGGCGGGATCAGCGTAATTGGCGAAAATTAATGTGGTACCCACGGTATTTAAAGACGCACCAATTTTTGGTGTTAGACGCACCAAAACTTTTCGCGTGCCATACACACTTTGGGCGCTAAGTTGAATAAACATTTGGTGGGCGCGCAGGGCACGCTCATCAAGATCACAGAAAGTTTGGCATTCGTGGGTGTGGAGCGTACTACCGCCGAGGAGACTTAGGGAGTTGAGTGACCACGAGGACATTTTTATGTCTTTGTAATAATTAACTAGGTTAGCAAACTCTTAAGGCCGAGCACCTTGAGCGTCGACCAGAGTGTTTGTGACTTTTATACGCTTGATGTGAATATTTTATTGGTCTGCTAGTACGTGTATTGTGTTTTTTGCTGGGAAGACATCGCAGGGGCGGTTATCGCGGGCGCTCACTGTGAATAGTAGCCACCTCCGGAGTTTCACATTTCGAGGCAGGGAACTCTGCACCTCCTATAAATAGGCTCGAGCTTGTCCTTTTTTGGTAGGAAAAACATGAGTGACTCGGAGAGCGGGCAGATTGCGCTATTGCCTTACTTCAATAGACGCCACCCGTGTTTAGGATTCTCGATGAGTTTGCGGCGCTTCTCGCTCGAATCCCCCTTGAACCCGATGAGTTCAGCAAGCGCCTCCTCGATCCCGGCGAGCACTTCAATAGTGTGTTCGCTCGTAAGCTCGTCCTCCCGTTCGAGCACTTCGATGCAGGGTGGACCTTTCTCATCTTTCAGGAGATGGTGGAAGTTTTGAACTTCTTCGGGCTCATCTCTGCGCAGCTCTCCCCTAATTCCATTGCGATAGCGACCGCCTTCTACACCTACCTGCGGCTGCAAGGTGTCTAGTTCAGTCTTGCGGTTTTCCAGAACTTATTCCAAGTGTGCGCACATCAGCGTGGGCACCTGTATATAGGTTCCAGCACACTGTGGGGTCTAAACCTACCCAATAAGGTTCATGGATGGAGAAGCTGGATCGCCATATTTAGAGCATACTTCGGAGATCTGAGCACAGTCCCTGATTCGCGGGCGGATGAGGACTTTCGAAAGCCGGAAGTGGAAGGAGTGGAAGAAGTGGAAGAGAGGATCGTGACTTTCATCGACAAAGCCGCCATCGATATAGAATATAACGGATCCCTCCGGCGGAAGTGGCGGGCATGGAAATCACGGACTGTAAGTGAATGTAGTTATCATAATACATAATTCCCCATACCTGTGAGCACAAACCCTTTCTATCTGCAGTCGACTTGCGGGTTCTTGTTGATAAACCATTCGAGCCCTCAGGCGAGATGATGACCGCCACCAAGAAGAAGCACGCTTCCGACCTAAGGGGAGTCGTGCCACCGCATTCATCAACAGCTGCCTCAAGGGCCCGTGTGAGCTCTTCCACCGGCCCAAGACAAAGGTTCGCGCTGGCTGCTGTAGAGGATAGGAAGTGGGCCTGCGCTCCCGGATGCTCAGTTCCTAACTGACACGAACGGTGGTCCGCTGCTGGTTCTAGGCATGCGGTCACTCTCAGTGCTAGCCTTCCCTCATAGAGGGAGGCCCAGGGGATCACATTGCACGCCTTGGCGATCATCGGCTGGGAGGATCTCTGGTAGATGAAAGACGCGCCGACGGAGCAGCTAGTGCATAGGGCGGCCGCGGCCACTCAGAGATCGTGGGCATACAACAGCGCCTCGTGACATGCTTTTGAGAGGTCCCAGATGGAGATCATTCGCTTGTAAAAAGAACCAAGGGTTAATTTAGATCAAAGAACCTGTCCTTTATGTGTACCTTAGCGCGGTTACTGATGATCCTCGTGTATTTTCCAGGCGAGTCTGACACGCAAACCCCAAATTCGTGAGGGTGGCACTCCGAATTGGGAATCAATCCGTGAAATTCACCTTAGAATGCCTGCGGGAACTCGGTGCGCTCAAGAACGAGTTTGTGGATGCCAGCTTCGATGCCAAGTTCCCTGAAGATCAAGGTTGTCAGGATCGAGATTCTAGATGAGATCGTTTCAAGGTAGAATCAGATCTGATAGTAGGGTTGATCGAGGATCGCTTTACAAAATCAGGATCGATTTACAAAATTTGGATCGCAGGATCGTAATATCCTATGATCTGCATCGCGATCCTGACAACCTTGCTGAAGATGCTGAAATTGATATCCCGGATACCGAGGGCAAGCTCAGCCTGTCTTCACCCCATGCCATGACGCCAGGGTACATCCCTTCCAAAGAATCCCAAAGGAAAAGACCGAGACCGGAGGAGGGATCATCTGCGGAAGAGTCTAATGATGTCAGCGAACAATGATACTTTGTTTTGTTTTTGTTCTTTTGTTTGATGGACAGCACGCTCCTTTTTGTATCTGTACCGAACAATATATATATATATATATATATATATATATATATATATATATATATATATATATATATATATATATATATTGATTCCGCGGGTATTCGCGGTGACATTTTCATCTTTCTCGTGTCCGACGACTATTTCTTTTCTGGCTTGGACAAACGCTTAATGTAGATTCCTGTTGTGCAATGTTTCCTATTGAGAGTTCGCGCACTAGGAGGGATGTTGACATATCTTGTCTAGGTCGGCGCGCACGCGGACGCATACCTGCATTAAGTCGAGTAGCGGCTGCTTTTCGTGACCGCAACAAATGTCGTTATTCATAACGCTGAGCGGGGAGTGTGTCCGCCAAGATGTCTGTCCAGTTCTCACCTGGCTATATCCTGGTCACAGGAGTGTGCGCGGCGGGCATGCTGTCCCTGAGTAGCCACTCGACGTATGACCGAACCCCTTGAGAAAAAATTCCTGGGAGCCTCACCGGCCTGGAATGTCTCGTGGGATTATGGGTGTCGGAGAACAGGGCACTCATCCAAAAAGACATCCAGGGGGAATATGGTGGCCTTCATTGCAACAGTCGGGCCCATTAGAAGAGGTTAAGGTTGCCAGTCGGGCATACGACATCCATAAGAGAAGCGCTGAAAAAAAACATTGAAGGCATCCACAGGAGAAGCGCTGAAAAAAAACATTGAAGGGGTATAAAGCACTGTTGTTCGAATATTGCCCTCGGAAAGGAACCAGTAACAGTAGCAACACCTCAGCCGATGCACGGTTGGCTATCACATCCGGACCTGCCATGTATGCCAGTCGAGAGTGTCTCTGCAACGACAAACGTATTGGTCTTAGGGTGGGGAAAGTAGCTCATACTGGCAGAAGTGTCGGAAGCTTGATGACCTCCGCACGAGACGTCCAGATATGTTTGAGGGGGTCCAAGCAAGCTCTGGGGCTCTCCGGACTAGAGAAAAAGAGCCGAGTTTGATTGGTCGACGTCAAGGGCCTTGTATCATATTGCGGTGTTTCGAGAGCACCCCATTCCTTCTTTGCTAACAAAACATTAGCAATCATATACGTATACAGACACATAAAAAACCCTAGGAGTAGTACCTCATAATGAAACGAAAATTGCATACGGAGCTTGACAAAAATCATAACAAAAGGAAGGAGGATACCTCTACTTAGGAGTAGTATCTCTTTAAGTCGTCTCCTCTCAAGGTGTTAGGTACCTCTTGATGCAGGGACAGGAGCCCACCTCCTTCATGCACCAAGGGGCCCACCTGGAGTCTTTCATCAGGGCCGCGGCCCGTACACCCCAACCAGCTCTCCGCCACGGAGTCAACACCGGCCAGGTTGTTGAGGTCGGGGCGTTCCTCTTTCAGAGTGACTCTCTTGATGATGAAACAACCTGGGTCTCCTCCCAGTTGAAAGCTGGGTTGAGCTTGGTCTGATGCCAAGGTGGCCAGGTGGACTCCTGTCCCTGCATCATAAAAGATTTTATGATGCTCCACCTCCGCCACCTTGGCATCAGCACCAAGGGCCCACCTGGAGTCATTTCCACTTTTTCAGGTCACGGATAAGGTTCCGGCACTCTTCACCAACTGACGAATGATGAGGGACAGGAGTCCACATTGCCACCTTGGCAAGCACAAGGGGCCCACCTGTTCAGCATAGGCAGCTCAAAGTCTCCGCCACGGAGTCAACACCGTAGTTGTTGAGGTCGGGGCTCGATTCTTCATTTCACCAACTGCCGCGGCTCAGTTTATGAGAGTGCTGAAAGCCTCTTATCTAGGAGGTCCTCCTCAACAACCTGCCGCACGGTGTTGACAGATGGTTGGGGTGTAGATGAAAGCTTTGAGGTGGGCTCCCAAGGTCGATCAAGTCAAGGGTGCACTCCCAGTCTTTCCCACCAAGGCCGATCTCTTCGGGGTTCCTCTTGACGAATTGCCTTTTATCAAAGTACTTATCTAGTTTTACTTGCCTGATCACTGTCTTGCTTCGATCAAGTCAAGGGTGCACTTCATCTCTTCGGAGTCAGTAGCACTCAGGGGCTCACCACGTCGAACTTCACCGGAATGAGGCCTCAGACCCATGTGACAGTTTGAAAAGTGTCTCGTCGGTGGCCGAAGAGGGGGTTGTTTGGAGAGTTCACAGGACTGCCGGTAACTGCTCTACCCAATTCCCACGAGAGTTCTCCACCTTCTTGAACAAGTTCAAGATTTTCTTATTGGTTGTCTTCACCTGGTTGTTGCTGCGCGGGTGATGAACTGATGAAAATCGGAGCTCTATCCCTACCGGGTCACAGAAACTTACTAATTCCTCGCTTGTGAACTGAGGGTTGTTGTCTGTGACGATTGTCGTCGGGATCCCATGCGGACAAATAATTTCCCCCCAAATGAAATTCTTGACCACTTGAGTTGTCTTCTTGGCCAAGGCTTTAGCCTCTATACACTTGCTGAAATAATCGATCATTACTAAGATGAAGCGTTGTTGTCCGCTTGCTGTTGGAAAGGACCCAACAAGACCATACCCAAGACAGTGAATGTCCAATTGATGTAGATCGACCTTAGCTGCTGCACTGGCTGGATCTGGAGGGGAACATACTTCTGACACTTTATGCATCTCTTGGCGAATTTCACACAATATTTCCTGAGCGTTGGCCAAAAATATCCTTGGCGAAGGATCCTTTTCTTGAGGGTCCTCGCTCCTGAATGGCTACCGCATTCCCCCGAATGTACTTCTTGCAGGATCCGGGGTATCTCTTTCTCTGTCACAGATCTTGTCAAAGGTGAGAGAAGGGTCTTCCGATAGAGAATACCGGAGACTAAGGAATAGTATGTCGCTTCAACTTGAATCTCCACTTGTGGCCTATCAAGAGATGGACTTCCGGTTCTGAAGTAATGAACAAAGGGGTCTATCTAAGACATGCACTGATCAATCTCCATAACATCTGTCTCATCTACCGCGGGATGAAATAACTCTATGAGAGTTCCCCCGGTCGGAAGTCCAAATTTTGCCAGCTCGTCAGCCTCTGGATTCTCCTCCCTTGGAATATGTTGGATGTCAAAGGTGTGGAAGCGTCCAATATACTGTTTGGCAAGGGTCAAATACCTCTATAGGAGTGGATCCTTAGTCTCGAAAGTGTCATTGATCTGTGACGCCATAACCAACGAATCTGTCTTGACTTCTATATCATTGATGTCGATCTCCCGAGTAGGCTTAGCCCGACTACTAACGCTTCATACTCTACTTGATTATTTGTGAAGGGAAAATGGAATCTGACTGCTTGGTTGATCATGGTGTCACTTGGAATGATTAGGACGATTCCTGCCCCGACGGAGAATTGCCCGAAATCCCCGTCCGTCTACGAACATCTTCCAGCACAACAGGGACGAAATATCTTGCTCGATGGTGTCATCATCTGCGAAGTCGGTGAGGAAGTCAGCCAAGAGCCTTGATGGCGGTCCTCGAGATATATGATATGTCAAACTCATTGAGCTGTATAGCCCACTTTTCCAGTCATCCGAAATGGTCTGACTTCTCTAAAACGGCTCTAAGGGAATGATCACTGACCACTGGACGACATCAGACGACGTCGATCGTAAAGAAACCAGGCGGAGATTCTGAAGTGTTCACGGACATTCTGCAAGTATTCGCACGCACATAACTAATATTCGGCAAGGGGTCGCCCGCCCTTCGGAGACTCCTCCAGCAGTTCACCAAAGAATCCACAGAGGGCACTTGTCAGGAGCTCACGCGGACTCTTCTCCTCGGCAGCAGCACGCGAGGTTGTGTGCAGTCTTTTCTCTCACCCCACGCCGCTCGACTCCTCGTGTACCACAAGCGGCCGCGCATTTAATGTCGTATTTAATAGAGTATTAAATGCCCCAACCATTCGGGCAGCCTACCCTCGCGTATAAATATGGGGTCAGGGGTGCTCGAAGTGGACAGAGAACTTAGCCCAGAATCTACCTTTTTGTAGGTGCGGATACTAAGCTCGCTCTCGATTGCTCCCTTTTCGATTCATGTCCCTCTTTTACTCGCTACTACCGGCTTGTAATCTTTTGTCCGGAGCAATAACATTGCCCTCCGCAAGTGGTATTCGCCGTGGCTGGTAAATCTGGTGTCTGTCGTTGTCAGCGGCCTCCTGTTTTTTGTTTTCTCTTCTTTGCATGCCAAGCCTCTACATGGCTAGTAATCGGTCGATTGCAATCTCTGATCTCTCCGCTCGACCCCCAAGCAGTCGTTGAGCGTGGAGAACTAGGTGACAATTTTTGCACCAATAGTTCGAACACACGATTTTCATATTCAAGCGACCGGAGAAACCACCCTGCATGTGGTTAAGTAAGCAGAGTCCGCCTAAAGTCCTTCAGGAAGGTTGTTGTCGAACGCTCTCCAAGGTGCGCGAACACTTGAGAATGATCGTAAGTCGGGCATGGATTCTCAGATGCGATTTGCGGCTCGGACAAGCGGGACCTATCTCAAACCTGCTCAGGAAGTACAAGAAGTGCTTGTCCCGGGAAGAGAGAGAAGCAGGATTGTTTCCATTTACGCGGAGTTAGAGGAGAACACTAAGGCATTACTCATCCAATGCATGTTGGACAACATCGACGTCTTCACATGGTCAGCCTCTGGCATGCCAGGAATAAGCCCAAACGTGGCCTACCATCACCTCAACATCAGCTCGGACTTCAGGCCCATGAGGCGAAAAAAGCGAGCAGTGGCTACCACTCTCGCTGGCCCTATCCGAGAAGAAGTCCTCAAGTTACTCGAAGTGAGGTTTATCTGAGAAGTCAAGTATCCGGAGTGGGTCTCTAATGTGGTCATGGTGCAAAAGGCTAACGAAAAGTGGAGGATGAGCGTCGATTTCACCCGTCTCAACAAGGCATGTCCCAAGGACTACTATCTGCTGCCCCGGATAGATTCCCTGGTCGACTCCGCAGTAGGCTTCTATATGATGAGTTTTCTGGATGCTTTCTCGGGGTATCATTAGATACAGATGCATGAGCCTGATGTGCCCCACACTTTGTTTATCACGAGCGAAGGTTGCTACTATTACCACGTCATGACGTTTGGACTAAAAATGCAGGCGCCGCATATTAAAGGATGATGAATTACGTGTTCAAGCGTCAGAAAGGTCATAATTTGGAAGTTTTTGTCGACGATCTCCTCATCAAAATCTATGGGATGAGGGATCATCTCAAAGATCCGACGGAAATGTTAGCCACTCTTCGCAAGCATAACAAGAGGCTTAACCTGGCAAAGCGCGTTTTTGGAGCTAGTAAAGGGAACTTCCTGGGACACCTACGTACCCCTCAGGGTCTGGAGACGAATCCTGACAAGGTGAAGGCTGTGTTGGAGATGCAGCCCCTGCGAAGACCGAAGAAGGTTCAGCAACTGGCAGGAAGAGTAGCAGGGTTTAGTAGCTTTATCTCACACTCCGGAGAAAAGTGTGCTCCATTCTTCAGAACCCTCCGGGGAGAGAAGAAATTTTAGTGAACCGAGGAATGCAGTCAGGCATTTGAAGAGCTAAAGCGCCAGTTAACAACGACCACGCATCTCCAGAGTCCCCGTCAGTCAGAAGATCTATTTTTGTACCTTTGGGGTTTGTAGAGAAGCTAACATTTCAGTCCTGGTTCAGGAAGAAGGTAGGAGATAGTTTCCCATTCACTACATCGACCATGTGCAAAAGAGCGTCAAGACGCGCTACCCGATCCTGGAAAATTTGGCCTTGGCCTTAATAATTTTGGCGAGAAGACTTTGTCCTTACTTTCAAGCCCAATTCGCCACTTGTCGCGGGATTTGGGTTAACACCTTGAGTCGCCGTCTAAACCCTCCCAAGTATGCCACCGACAGGTCCAGTCGATCCGCCACATATAAGTGCATGTATTATCATTCTATACAGGTATAGTACAATATAATTCATTACAACTAGGGAAGGTGATCAACCAACTACTTTACCCTTTCAAGAGTACTAATCATCTAACATCTGTCAATCCATAATAATGTAATTCATTATATATGCACAAGTAGATCTAAGTATAGTCAAAAGGCACATACTCTTTCAATCTAGATTTAGTCTCACTAGATCTAAGTATGGTAAAAAGTCACATACTATTTTAATCGTGCGCACCAACATAATTTATCGTCATTACTTCGGTCGCGCAATTAATCGTCGCGCAATTGTCATTACTTCGGTCGCACGCACCAATATAATTTATCGCCGCGCAATATTCGTTATTTCAATCGCGCGCACCAATATAATTTATCGTCAGGTGATTGTCGTTATTTTGATCGCGCGCGCCATTATAATTTATGGTCGCGCGATCATCGTTATTTTGATCACGTGCGCCAATATTGTTTTTCATTAACGGTGAAAAGCTCTAAATACAAGAAAACACAGATCTAAGGTCCAGGGGGAGGGGGAGGAACTCACCACAGGTTCGTGCATGCTACCCAATGGTTGCATATGCGGCATTTGGGAGTCGATCACATCCACGGTCGGATCTGATTGAATGTTGTCGAATTCGATTGAATGTTGTCAATCTATTTGAGTCTGATCTCTCCTTAGACCAAGAAGTGGTGGTCGGAACTTGCACGTAGAGGGCTTTAGGTGGCTTGGAGAGAGGAGGTGGATGTTGTCGGAATCTTGCCATGGGAGAGGAAATGGGTCGACGGCCTGCTATTTGGTTGAAAGCTTGTCGGAGCTAAGGAGGGAGCTCAAATGGAGCTTGCATGGTCGGCCGGAGTTAAGGAGGAGGATTGTCGGAGGAGATGCCCGGAGTTGGCTGCTTGGTTTGGAGATGGGAGCTCGACCGGATCTGGAGGTGGAAGCTCGGGCAGGGATTAAAGAAGAGTTCGGCCATGGAGCTTGGAGAAGCTTCGGCCATGGCTGTTGGAGGAGGAAGGAGCTCAGAGTCGCCGGAGGAGAGGAGGTGCTCGATTTGGAAGCGTGCCGGAGAGAGAGATGCCGGAGGAGGAGATCGCCGGCCGGAAAAGCTTTGGAGGAGAGGGGGGAGATTGCCTGAATCCGTCGGCCATGGGAGGGGCGAGGTCATGGTGCTGGAATCGGGTGAGAGGGGGAAGACCTAAGTTTTATAAATATAATATATAATAATACAGATGAATATGTGTAGTATTTTGGAATGAATTTTGCATATATCCAAAGTGAGCAACAAATGAAATCAGACTTCAAGTATATCAACAGCATACCACAACAAAAACCAACTTATCAATGGACAGGTACCACATATAGGTACACCTGAAATTAAAGTTGCAACCAAACAAATCAATCCAGAGGGGATATTTGAGAAGAAAGTAAGAGATTGGTTGGCTAAATTATCTCATACAAAACTCGGAATCAGTTTGCTGCAAAAATCTAAGAAAAAAGAAATCCTGACAATACATGAAAGTTGGAAGAAGCTAAAATGAAGAAATTTGAAAACACAGAAATTAACAATACCAACCCTCTGCCCAAACATGACTGTACTTGAAGTTTGTGAGTAGTGACTAGCTGATGGACTAACAGTAATGAGAAGGGATGTCCTTGCAGTTCCTGCACAGAAGGGAATCAAAAATTTCAAAGATACTATTTCTTATCCAAAAACAAAAACCATGGGTCATGTGATCAAGTATTTCCCCTGTTCTCGAAATTAGAGTTCAGGGGTTTAAATCCTTCTCAGACATTAATGAACTAAGACCTAACTGTTAGACTGATTGGGTTTACTAAGGCTCCGTTTGGCACGGTGGTGGCGGTGGTAAACGCACGGGTTAAACCGACATTCGTTAAAGATCACCTAACAAATATCATCCGTTTGAACATAAAAGTGGATGAAGTTCCTTAGGTGGGTGTTAACAAATGACAATTTAACCCCCATGGTCATGACCGCCACCACCGTACCAAACGGAGCCTAAGTTTTCTTCATTATGAATAGCATTTTTAACAATTTAATTCTTGCATAGAAAACATGCAAGCAGACTAAAGCAAATTGCACTTTGACAATTAAAAAAGAATATAATCAAAATTTCAACTTAAAGTGAATCAATGTGAAGACTATACAAAAAATCACCAAGTAATTATTAATAAATGAAAGTTTATCATAAAAGAGAATTTTGGCAAATTACATGTAAACCAAAATTACTTTAAAACGTCATCTCAGAAACAAATGATAGGTGCCCAAATACACCATCATAAATAATAACTAGTGCCTAGTAATTAGGTAATTAAAGCTAAAAACATGCAGATGTTCCCTAAATGATAAGTATATAAACAAAACATACATAAACAACAGAAAATGGTAAAGGAAAAAACCTCCAAATGAATCAGAAAGCAGCCTAGTAAGCTTGGAGTCTCTTGTTGGTATATGCGGACAGTTTTCAGCTAAAGCATTTATGCATTTACCAAGAGAATTTAGGGAAAGATTTATGAATTTGGCTTCTTCGAGCATCTGGCCATCAACACCTTCAAAGAAAAAAATTGGAAGGGTGAGTTAAGAACTTGGAATTGCATAAACAAATAAATGTGTAAAAACATAATGTTGCATAAGTTTGCAAACATTTAAAATTCTCGTGGAAAATATTTAGGTTTCTGTTGTGGGCCTTCTGGGGTTTAAACCCGATTCCTCCACAACAGGGTTGCAGCCCGCACACCCCAACCAACTCTCCGCTCTCATATTTCATGTGGTAGGTTGTTTTGCGACCTCAAGCCTAAGAAAGTATCGAAGATTTCCTAGGTTTTTCATCTGAAATGTTGAGTTCAAATGTTGCTTGATTTGTTGTATCCCTGTAGAGTCGTCGTCAGTAATTAGGATATCATCAACATACACAAGAAGAATCACAGTGTCTGTTGGTTGATGACGGGTGAAGAGGGAGAAGTCAGTCGAGCTCCGTGTAAAACCAACGTCGTGAACCACCTTACTGAATTTTTCAAACCAAGCATGCGGGGACTGTTTGAGACCATATATAGACTTTCGGAGATGACATACATGAGACTCCACCGTGGCCTCAAACTCGGGAAGTTGGATCATATAAACAGTTTTGTGGAGATCGTCATTGAGAAAGATGTTTTTAATATCCAACTGGTGGAGGGGACACTAACGATGGAGAGCCAAGGAGATCAGGACCCGAACGGTATTCAACTTGGCAACCAGGGAGAAAGTTTCATCATAATCAAGTTCTTGCTGCTGAGTGAAACCCCGGGCCACGAGTCGAGTTTTTAGGCGGTCAACAGTCCCATCGGCAGCATGTTTGATAACAAATACTCAATTGCAACTGACAAAGGACTGGCAGGGAGGAAGAGGAACCAGATCACAGGTCTGGTTAGCCCACAGGGCAGTCATTTCATCATCCATGGCCGCCCTCCACCCCAGGTGCTGAAGCGCTTCCTGCACGGAGTTAGGAATAGAAATGGAGGAAAGACAAGCAAAAAATTTGTAGAGTGGCGGAGAGAGGCAAGGCAGTGATATATAATTTCCCAAGGGATGAGTCGTAAAGGTTGATGCTGGAGCAGCGCGCCACGAGATATCATCGATAGAAGGGAGCTACTATAGGAAAGCATTCTTGGACTTAAGACAAGTGTAGACAAGGAGAGGTTGTGGAGGTATAGGAGGTAGAGAAGGCACCGAGAGTGGTGAGGGAAGAGGTGGGAGAGACAGAGTCGTGACCGGGATGGAAGGACGAGCGGCGGGTAAAGGTGAAGATGGGGTGGAAGGAGAGGAGTGGAATGGTTGATCCTCACAAATGGTTACATCAGCCGAAACAAACAGCTTGTCGTCGGTAGAAGAGTAACAGACATAACCATTTTGAGTGCAGGAGTAGCCAACAAACATACATTTGGTGGAACGAGCAGCGAGCTTGTCAGTAGGAAGACCAAGAAGATGAACATAACATACACGGCCAAATACACGAGGTGTGAGAAGGAAAGAAGACTAGGAAGGAAATATGAGACTAAATGGAGAGGCGAAATCGAGTACGGAGGAAGACATGCGGTTCATGAGATGACAGACAGTAGAAACCACGATGTTCATGTATTCTATGGGCACCTGCATTTGAAACATGAGTGACCGGACGACATCGAGAAGGTGACGATTTTTTCGCTCGGGCACACCGTTTTGCTGGGGGTATAATCACACGAGATTTTATGGATGATGTCAAACTCGGTGCATAAATTTGAGAAGGTGCAACTTGTATATTCACGAGCATTGTCGGTGCAAATGATTTTTAACGTAGTGGAGAACTGCGTACGCGTCTCGGTAAGAAAAGTACGAAAAAAAGATGTCAGTTCAATGCGATCATGAAGTAGATATAACCAAGTAAGACGCGAGTAATCATCAATAAAGGTGGCAAAATATCGATATCCAAAAACATTAGGGGGTTTATAGGGTCCTCAGATATCAGAATGAACTAAAGAGAACGGAGTATCACTCCGGGTACATGTAGAAGGGAAAGAAGTACAATGTTGTTTGTCGTAGATACATGATTCACAAGTAAACTCTCGCAATGAGACATCAGGAAGAACCTTCTTGAGAATCGGGAGGGGATCATGCCCAAGGCGACAATGCCAATCAACAGTGGAGACAGCAGAGAGAATGGTAGGTGGAACATCCAAGAGATACATCCCATTCGACAACCGCCCTTTACCAATGGTATTCCCCATGCGGCGATCCTGCATAACAAAAGAGGAAGGAGAAAAAGTTACACAACAGTCAAGTTCATGAGTAAAATGACTAACTGATAGTAAATTGAAGGGGGATCTCGGAACATGAAGAACCGAGGAAAGAGGGAGAGTGGGAGTAAGGCGAAGATCAGCCGTGCCAGAGACTGGAGTGGTGTCGCCATTTGCGACAGTGATGAACTTTGGATAGGCAGACTGTATATACTATGGTTGTCGCTGGGATGTAATGTGGTGAGTAACACCCGAGTCCACGATCCAGTGGGGGCTATGAGAGAGACGAGATATATCTTCAGTAGAGAAAGACGCAACCGAGCAAGACAAGCGACTGATAACGCCTTGGAGCTGTTGAAGCTGGGTGCGGAGAGCGTTGATATCTTATCGGGTATAAGAATCAGAATCCTCTAGAGTAGCACCAGTGGGAGTAGGAGAAGCTGTAGTAGAAGCAGCAAGGTGTGGAGGCAGACCATGCTTGCAGTAGTAGGTAGCCTCTAGATGACCTTCTCGACCACATTAAGTACATTTTAAGGCAGAGCGCACAACACAACCTCATCCTCGAGACGTGTGGCGGCCTCCTCGAGCTGAAGAGCCACGAGCTGGGGCAGGAGTAGGTAAGAGTGGTTGCTGAAGGAGAGCTTGAGAAAAATTTGCGGGGACCTCAGATGGAGGTGTAAACTTGAGCATATAACAGACATCAGATACCGAGGGCGTTGTAGAGGAGGAAAGAATCTGAGCCCGGACACTGTGAAGGTGGGGAGGAACACGAACCATCATCATAGCAATCCCAACCGCTTCCTTTTGTACCTGTTGTGTAGCAAGATCTGTGAAGGGAGGCTGATGTTGTATTCAAGTCTCCACCAGAGTTTTGGCCTTGCAACGAAGAACGTCAAATCACTCGTGGTGTCGGGATCAAGAGTTTGAAGCGTAGAGATGATATCAAACAGATGTAACAGGCTGTCTTTGCCAGAGTAGAGAGTGAAACTCATCTCACATTGCTTTAGCAGTTTAATGATACATGGTCATGCGATATGACTCGGTATCCATGGAATTGAGGATCCAGGATTGGACCTGACCGTCATCAAGGAGCCATTCATCAGTGGGGATAGTAGGAGCATCCCGAGTAAGATGATGAAGAAGACCTTTGGTCTGGAGAACGCGACAAACAGAATGCACCCATCCCACAAAATTATGTTTCCCGCTGACGGAGATAGTGGTGATCCGAAGTTCATCACGAACTTCAGGAGACGGAACAGCGACACGAGCGGGAAGAGAAGAGGCAATTGTTGAGTCCATGGCGGCAAGAGGGAGGGCGGTCTGGCGAATAGACTCGGGCAGACTGGCGAACAGTAGCAGGAGGCAGGCGATCTGAGAGCCGCAGCGACTAGAGGAGAGGAGGCTAGCGACTAGCAAAAAAGGGTTGGCAGCGCCTAGAGGAGAAGCCATCGAATAATAAATAGAGGTCGGCCGCGACTTAGAGAAGAAGAGGTCGGAGGACAGCAAAGCACGACCGGTAGCTGTTAGGGAAGGAGAGGCCGGCGGATAGCAAAGCAAGGCCGGTAGCAGCTTAGAGGAGAATACTCCGGCGGACAACAACGCAAGGATGTCAGTGGCTAGAGAAGGCCGCAACGAGTGAGGCCACGAATAGAGAGACAGGAGCAAAGACACGGCTAGAGAGAACAACACCGGCGGCAAGAGCAAAGGCGCGGTAAGAAGCAACGGTGAGCACTCAGTTTGGTAGGATGAGACCGCGGCGAGCAGAGAAAGGCAAAGAACCAAACAACACCACGCGGGGAGACCACTGCGGATAGAAGGGCGATCAGACCGCAAAACGTTACGGGCAAAGAGCAGATCGTGTGACCAAACCGCGCGAGTAGGAAGGACAAAGCTGAACCGGGCAGACCGTAACAGGTAATGAAGATCGCGAGAAGACAGGGCGGTCACCAGCAAACCGCGCGACCATACCGCGCGAGTAGGAAGCGGGAAGCTGAACCGGGCAGACCGTAACGGGTAATGAAGACCGCGGGAAGACGGGACGGTGGGACCCAACCGCCAAATCTATAAAACATGGAGGAAATCCAACCACAGCGGAGGGAGGCAACACACCAAGTATCCTGCGGACTAGAGAGAGCAGTCCGTCTGAAAGGTGAGAAGAAGTCCACAGAAGGAGAAGCGGGTAACAAATGAGCAAACCGCTGAAAGTAGCAGACCGCGGGAGGGCATGCAGTTAAAAAAGGACAACCCGCAAAGCTGGATCGGGTCCCTCTGATACCATGTTGGAAAGTGGTGTAAACCTTGTATATACTTCTTGAATTAAAAAAATACAAGTATGAGTACAAATATAAAGGAAGAGGAGAGAGAGAGGAATCCCTTTTCAAGATGTGGGACTATTACACGAGGAAGAAGAAAGCCTATAATGGGCCACTAAATGGGCTTTTACAAGATCATTTTCTAACAAGAGTCAAAGGAAGGACTTCTCATCAGAGAGGTAAAGGGTTCAAGACTCGGCCTCAACAACCTACCACGTGAAATATGAGCGCGGAGAGCTGGTTGGGGTGTGTGGGTTACAACCCTATTGTGGAGGAATCAGGTTCAAAACCAAGGAGGCCCACAACAGTTTCTAAAGTGTTATTGTTGCTTCATTAAATTCTATTTTAAATTCAACAAGACAATCAGTATATTACATCAAATGTTACTTTACTTCGAATTTTACATCAAAAAAAAGTTGGTGATTAAAGCTCCGTTTGGGGGGACTTATTTTCACGGGTCAAGCGGTTACGACCGCATGAAGCGGACCTTAATTAAGGTCTGGTTCATGCGGCGGTAACCGCTTGACCGGTGAAAATAAGTCCCCCTCAAACGGAGCCTAAACATACCAGATTCATCTATCCTCTCTGATCCAGCAAGGTCAATGATTAGCAGCTTGCTTTTTATGTTGTGTGAAGATTCCTCAGCCTTATTCATATCCACAGCTAGAAAGTCATTCTCATCTTTCGCCTTCAAAGATCTCTGTATATGAACCTGATAAGCATCAGATGTAAGAGTCTCATAATACAGAATGTCAAGGACAGATAGGTTTCACAATTTCATAAATGAGGAATACAACAAATAACCAACCACAAGAATCGCATGACTTCTCGATGATCTCGCATTCATCTTTGTATTGGCAGCATGTCGATTTCCTTCACCTATTTGCAACACCTCAAGAAACTGGTCAATATCCCTTATTTCAACAACCGTAGCACCAAGCAAGCAAACTTCTCCAGACTTGGTGTCTTTGGTAAGGACAATGTTATTTTTATCTGGTGCTAGTAAGTCTTGTATAGACTCTAGATACAACTACAGAAAAAATATGGAGACGTGAGAAGTTCCTCCTGTTCAAATGCAAAAAATATACAAATGTGCCAGTTCTCCCATCTATATTAGCAATTTTAGGCACTTGGGCTTTTACAAGAAAAAATGAATAATAAAAAAAGTTGAACATATCAAGTTTTAAGAAATTATAAATTTAACAGCTTAAATGTACGGGAATGTACTTCACTTACTCCGATCTTAAAGTGACTGGCCTTCACCAGCTTAGCTTCTGCCAAGCCTCTCCCATGCATCTTATCCCAATTTTTGCTCCTCGATACATAAATTCTGGATGGAAACACTATGGGACAGCTTTCTCCATGCACTAACGCCACTTTGAATGGGCATTTTGTTATGGGCCCAGTCCGTAACGTCGTCTCATGTGGCGGTGGAGGCGGAGATATAAAGGAAAACAAGCTCAACCGGCGGAGAATGTGAGGGGAGATGAAGAAGGGGAGCCTTGCTCAACCCTAACCCTAAAAAAAGAGGAGGAGAAAAGAACTAGAAAAATGAATAGAAACTTCATATTTTCATTCGTAACTCATACAATGACCCAAGAGGTCTATTTAAAGACTTACAGGTGGCATGGGTGTAAATACGCAAAAATAAAAGAGATACTCATATTATTAAAAACCATCTTAAAGAAATGCAGTGACTCAATTCGATATCAATGACTCAACTCGATAAAACTCGACTCATACAACTCGAAATAAAGACTTGTAATAAAATATGCATAACCTAATTAGCGATGGATAATGGGGACCCATAGCATCTCCCTTGTCCTTCAAATCAAGCTTGCCCTCAAGCTCGAATAAGGCTTGAATGATTTGATCGTCTGGCTCCTTGATTTATCGCCAGAATAGCTTCTGGTAGTGAATCGAGGCCGCAAAACTGTATCGTGTGACGAGACGTCATTGTGCCAACAGATGGCACGAGAGACTGCAAGGATTTGGCATGGCAAGGGAACTTGCAGAAGGAAGACAGTGAGCCAGAAGCTCTGAAGTTTGGGCAACTATGCCCAATGAATGCGGATAGATGAGGGCGACGACGAACCCTATAGAAGGTGATCCACAGACATGAGAGGTGGCGGCGCCGACTGGGGGCGGTCAACAAAAAGAATGAATCGAGAAGGACCGCCAGAATAGGTGACTAGAGCAGAGTTTGTGGGATGGATACTACATGAACTAATGGTGGCAGGACAATTTGTGGCGGCACCAACGTTGGGAGTGGAAGCGACGAGGCCGGTGGTGTGAACTACTGGGAGGGAACAATAGATGGTGATGGTGGGGCGACAATAACAATGATTGTCGGAAGAGCTTCTCTGGGCGCAAGTGGAGGCGAGGACTGCTGGAGTGGGATCAATGGTTGCGCCGGTGGAATCGAGGTATCGAAGCATCGATCAATGTTGGTCGTGAGCCACGAGAGCGCGACATCATAAGAAGCAGACATCTCCAATAACCGTTGGTACATCGAACATAGGTAATTTGCTCGTCGGAGCTTGGGGCCATACCGAAGGGATGCAACAACCGAATTGGCTCTGATACCAAGACGCTATAAACCTAACCTGCAATGTCGTCGGAGGTGGTGGTAGAGGCGTAAATACAATGGGAGCTGAGCTCAACCCGCGCGGAATGCAATTGGAAAGAAATAAGGGGAGTCTTGCTCAACCCTAACCTTAGAAAAGAGAGAAGGGAAAAAGAACTACAAAGAGGAATAAAAACTTCATATTTTCATTCATAGCTAATTCAATGACCCAAGGGGTCTATTTAAAGACTTACAAGCGACATGTGTGTAAATCTCCAAAAAAAAAGAGATGCGCGGATTATTAAAAACCATCTTAAAGACTCGTAATGACTTGATTCAATAACAATGACTCGAACTGATAAGACTCGACTCATATAACTCAGAATAAAGACTCATTATAAATATGTGTAACCTAATCAGTGACAGATAGTGGGGACTCATAGCACGTTTCTACTCCAATTAAGGTAGGACCAAAATGTTACTATAGTTTAATAACCGTTACGGTAACCTCTCATTTCCACTGTCACCGTGATCAGATGCATTTTTGGGTCAATTTAAGATTGCAGACGCCTCCCCGTGTTTTGTGAGTTCTCCATTTCTGTGATTCGATATTTTCAGCTTCACCCATACATTTCCGTGAATCGATATTTTCAAAATCACCCCTCCATTTGTGTGATTCGATATTTTCAGCTTCACCCCTCCATTCCTGCAGAAGCCGATCGTAGACCTTTCTGCTTTCTGATCTCACTGAGGATGAAGGAGGCATTTTTCCATCACTTAGCTCGTCAATGATAACTCGTTAGCTGGTCGCAGATTTCTCACTGTGTGGTGGCCGCAGCCTTCTTGCAGAACTCATGTTGAGGAGCTCCCATATGCATTACATTGAGCTTGCCTCACCCGATTCCCAGATCTGTAGCCATTTGCAGAGATTTCTCATAAGATCTCTGTTTTTTGGTAACAAGATCTTTGACAAATCTTCCATTTGGAACAAATCAACAATTTTTTTTTATCTTCATATATTTATAGATGAAGAACGACAAACTGGATATCAATAAATCAATAAGTTTGGTAATAAAATCTATCTCAACTAGTGCCGAATGAGATATCTACAGAACTTTTCTTCCAATAATGAAGATCTACCAATTGGAACTCTAAGCAACATAATGAAATTTTATTTCCTATTTTGATTGTGTTCCATGTGTGTCATATTGTTTAGGGTACAAGAAAAAAATAATTTGTATGATCCATTTCCATTGCTGTTAGTAGAAACTTACAAATTTGTAAATGTTGCTACATTGCATTGTAAATCACTACTTTTTTTTGGTAAATATGATGTGAAACCAAAAGGAGAAATTTTGGTGACTTGTGAATAAAACGATATATTAATTTTTTACGACTTATGCACACAAGAAGTGGAAATATGGAATAGACCAACCACTCATTTCCATAGGGATGATTGGACAAATTTGATGACTAACTTCCAAGCATGTACGGGAAAATTGTATGATCAAGGTCAAATGAAGAATAAACCGGACATGATGAAAAAAGAGTGAAAGATGTGGCGTGAGCTAAGAGGAAAGAGATTGTCTTAGGATAGAACATGTCCCAAAAATCTCTATATTTGACAGAAAAATTTGGAAGAGAGATTGAAGGTTGAAATCTAACTCGTTTACTTTACGTTAAAATGTTATGTATTTTAGAGATTGTTCACTAACATCTCATTATCTGCACACCAGTTTTCTAGTCTCAAGATCAGCTGACAGATATTTTTACTAAGAGCCTAAACTGTGACACCTTATTGATCATATCCCGGAACTAAGAATGATCGATAACTACTCGATCTTTGCGGGAGAGTAGAATTGTTATAACAAAGCCCATTGTAAAGGCCTATAAGAAGGCCAGCGCAGGACGAATCTATAGGTTGACGTGATCGAGCGATAATAGTACGTCATAGGGAGGAACCTATAAACTCAATAACTGTGTATCAAAAGAGCGCTTGCAACCTAGCTTTGATAGTATTTGACGCAGGACGAATCTATAGGTGGAAGATTAACAATGCTCTAACCCTAGAAGTAATGCAAGTAATCATGCAACGAATGCAATGAGCCTAAACATTGTTTAATAAAAGGTGGGACACGTGGATGTGCGACTAACAAATAACCCTAAGTGAGGTGAAAATATATAGCTCTCCTATATGTAGTATGACTGTTGGCACCAAAATTTTCACCAACTTTCCACAGTAAGCAATGGGTCGGGAGGATAGCAGAGCAAATCAGGAATTGCAAGCAGCCGCTTACTAGCCCTTGATGGTCGAGCAAACAAAGCAAAGAAAAGAGGTTACCGCTAGCAGCGGTGGACACCAGAATTACCCGCAACGGCGAATAACACTTGTTGCGGGCAGTATTATTCTAAAAAATTTTCTATTACAAGCTATTGCATGGGGCAAATAGGGGAGAATTCTAGGCAGCCGACGGACACTTGGGGCTTGGGACTGCACCTACAACCGGGTAGATTCTGACCCAAGTTCTTTGTCCCTTCAAAGAACCTCTGGTCGTCTATTTATACATGAGGGTGGGCTGCCCGGATGATTGGGAGCATTCAATGCATCATCTACTCAGGGTAGAAGAGTCGGGTAGCGGGGAGAGGAGGCGAAGTCGCGCGGGCACAACAAGATGTAACAGCGCAGACCTTTACAGGCTAAAAAGGAGAGAACTAGGCTGATTCTTGACTATATTCATCCCGACTTTTCCGATCTGGACGTTATTGAGGGCGGGCAGGAGTAGCGCGCTTATACTTGCCAATTAACTGCGCATATCCTTTCCGAGAAGGTGGAAAACGGGATCACCAAATGAGTAACCGCCCATCCCGCTAAGTGTCCGCCAAAAGCCCAATTAACTGCGCATATCCTTTCCGAGAAGGTGGAAAACGGGATCACCAAATGAGTAACCGCCCATCCCGCTAAGTGTCCGCCAAAAGCCTTGGTGTTGGAGCAAGCTAGCGCTGGCTGAGGGTTGTTGTTGCTGGAGAGACGGCGCAGACTGCTGGAGAGACGTCGCGAACTGCTGGATAGACAGCACGAACTGATAGAGAGATTACATAAACTGGGGCGGTTGTGCGGCCTTGGAAATTGAACGGAAACCCGCACTATCACCTGCACTGAAGCTCAAGCAAAAATGCCAAGGAAAACTGCCTAGGGTGATGATGTTCGGTCTGGGCATCCTGGGGGTGATTGTCGACTTCTAAATGAACAGATTCCCGCATTTTTTCAAGTTTCCAAAAACTTCAGAAAAAATAGAACCACCTAGGAAAGCCACAATCCACTGCTTTTTGTGTTATTCCTGCAAGAGCGAAAAAATGCAAAGCGGGCGAAGTGCAAATGTAAACCACAAATACCTGAATAAAACTGATTGTGTTTCAGGAGGGCTTGTTGATATTTTCTCCCTTGAATAACATATAAAATAACACATTCCAACATTTGAGATTTGGATACTCATTGCGATTACTTATCTTGGATGACTGCCATAGTGATGGAGGGATGACATCTCTGTGTAACCTTATAATAATATCTGAGGTTGTCGTAGCTGAAAGCATAAAATCTTTACAATCATACTTCTTTATACTTTTGGAGCAACAAATTGGGCGGCCCCAAGAGTAACAAGGGTAAGGGGTCAAAACTAGTCGTGTTCCATTTTGACTCTTATCCATTCCACGAGACTCTGGCATTTTATACCTGCGAACACAATTTTGAATTGCAGAATTCGTAAGGGAGTTATAGTGTACCTTTGCCTTATCGGCATATGAGACCCGTAACCGCGATATGTATAACCATGATAGGATTCTATTTTGGCAGACATGATGTGTGCGGCTAATAGAATAAAGGAAAATAATAATCAAGTTGCCCTAAATCGGGCCAAACATACAAATATATATGACAGAATGCACATGACATATCACGTGAAATAAGGAGAGGGAAAAATAAAAGTTAAACTAAAAACCGTGTATATTCAACTCCCCCCCCTCCCTCAAGTTGGAAATATATATCGATCATTGCCAGCTTGATTGTATTGTTCATGAAGTTGTCATGGCTTAACCCCTTGGTGAAGATGTCGGCAAGTTGGTCATGTGAATTCACAAACAGAGTGCATATATTTCCCTTGACCAGGTGATATTTGATGAAATGTTTGTCAACTTCAACATGTTTTGTCCTATCATGTTGAAACGGATTGTGAGCAATACTGATGGCAGCCATGTTGTCGCAGTAGATAGTAAATGGCTTGTTCACATGGAGACTCGTATCTTGGAGAATTGTCTTCAACCACAACCCTCACATACTCCTTGCGTCATAACCCTATATTCTGCTTCAGCATTTGACCGAGCCACAACATTCTGTTTCTTACTCTTCCACGATACAAGATTTTCGCCCACAAATGAGCAATACCCGATGTAGACTTTCTATCGTCTTTGACTATCGGCCAAATCGGCATTTGTAAACACTTCAATTTCCAAAGGTTGGTTTGCAGAACAGAAGCCCACGTCCTGGAGACTTCTTGAGGTATCCCAATACCTGATACGCTCCCTGCTAATGGCGAATGGTGGGAGCAGGCATGTATCTACTTAGAACACCCACGGCGTATGTAATATCAGGGCGAGTATGAGATAAATATATGAATCTCTCAACCAATCGTTGGTACCATGAAACATCCACCTTCTCTCCACTAGTATCAGCATCAACCTTGTGGTTAGCCTCAATAGGTGTAACTGCGGGAGCACACCCAAGCATCTCAGTTTCCTCCAGAAGGTCAAGGGTATACTTTCTCAGAGAGATGAAGATCTTCCGACGAGACCTCACTACTTCAATTCCCAAGAAGTGTTTCAACTTCCCCAAATCCTTGAATTCAAATTTTTTGCCCAATTGTTCTTTCAAGTGTGCAATCTCCTCTAGATCATCTCCTATAATGATGATGTCATCCACGTACACAATAAGAATCAAAACTTGAGCTCCTCTACTCTTGATAAAGAGAGTATGATCAGCTTGTCCTTAAGTATAGCCTAGTTGAAGCATGGTCTTGTTAAACCATCCAAACCAAGCTATAGGGAACTGTTTCAGGCCATATGGGATTTTTGCAGACGACAGACCTTTCCACAAGACCCTTCTTTGGTAAAGCCAGGAGCACACCCAAGCATTTTTAACTCCAATCTGTTGTAACTCCCCCTCACGACACACAGCACAAAAGAGGATCACCTGAATAGAATTCATCTTTGCAATAGAAGCAAAAGTTTTTTGGTAGTCAATTCCTTGGATCTGGGTATACCCTTGAGCGACCAAGTGTGCTTTATAGCGCTCCACCACCCCATCTTGATTCCGCTTAACAGAGAAGATCCAGTGTGATCCAACCATTCGCTTCCCAGGGGAAAGACGAGCAAGCCGCCATATTCCATTTTTTTCAAAACACACATCTCTTCTTTCATAGCCTGTTTCCACTCAGGTATCTTAACAGGCTCCTATCAGATCTTAGGAATCACAAAAGAGGAAAGAGATGAGATAAAAGCTTTGTGAGCCTGAGAGAGGTGAGAGTAAGAAATGTAGTTGGCAATGGGGTGTTTGGTGCCACCCGTTTTACCATTAAGACGAGCAAGGGGAACATGGAGGTCGTCGTCTGACTCTGGAGCGTAGACAGGAACTGGCATCGGTGGTACAGCCACGGTATGTACTTGCTCAGCAGTTTGAGGTCTGCGAGAGTATGTATATAATATATGAGGAATATAGGTGGTAGGTACGGAAGCAGTAGTAGGAGAACTAAGAGCCGAAGTAGGGGGAATACGAGGAGAAGAAACAATCAGGAGAGGAGAGTCAATGGTCCCGTCACTGTTACTACTTGTCTCCCCCCTCCCAGACAAGGACCAAAGTAGGACTCCCACTCGCGAAAAGTAACATCAACAGTGCAGTAATAGCGATATGTAGGAGGATGATAACACATATAACCTTTGGTGGTAGGAGAGTAGACAACAAAGACACATCGGAGAGAGCGAGCATCCAGTTTATCGTGATGTGAGGTATGAACATGAACAAGGAGGACTGAGTCAAAGATGCGAGGGGGATGTGAGAGGTGTGGACAATGTGGGACTTGGCTAAACAGTAGAGGGGTGTATCATAGGAAATGGAGCGAGACGGAAGACGATTAATGAGATAAGCAACATTCAGAACTGCATCACCACAATAGGACTTGGGAAGGTGCATTGCAATTAACAAACACCGAGCAACCTTCAGTAAGTGCCTATTTTTCCATTCGACAACACCATTTTGAGTACAAGTGTGGGCACATGTGATTTAGTGAATAATGTCATGTTCGACAAGATAGGTACCGAGCGCTCCCCAATCATCATATTCCATATCATTATCACTACGAAGCACACAAATTGTGTCGTTGAACTGAGTCAGAACCATTCGCTGAAAGGACTGAAAGCAAGTAAGACACATCACACTTTCTTTTTAATAAATACAACCAAGTAGTAGAAGAATGACAATCAATAACGGTAACAAACCATTTATAGTCAGATAAAGATAACATCGGGGAGGGACCCCAAATATCAGAATGTATAACATCAAACGGATTGGAACTAGGAGAAGAAACATGACTGATATTATGACGAACATGTTGTGAGCATTCACATATGTCACAAGTAAACGAATTAATTAAACAACTGAAGCAGGAAAAAGTTTGGTAAGATAGAAAAGAGACGAGTGGCCAAGGCGCAAATGCCAGCGTCAGATGTTATGTAAAGTTGGAGCCCTGGTGGTGGAAAGAGCACTGGAAGATAATGACTGGTTCAGCAAGTACAGCCCGCCAACGTTGCTACCACTGTCAAGCGTCTGCTTCGTATCCAGATCCTGAAACACACAAATATCATGGTAAAAGGTTACTGAGCAATTTAAAAAGTAGTTAAGTGGCTTATGGAGAGTAGATTGCAAGGAAACGAAGGAACATGCAAAACCGAAGAAAGTGCTAGGTCGGGAGAACAGGCAACGGTTCCTTTGCCAGCAATAGAAGAAAGGGAACCATAAGCAGCAATGACTTTATCACGACCAGAGAAAGAAGTATAGGAGGTAAAACCTGAGGCAGAGCCAGTCATGTGATCCGTCGCACTTGAGTCGATGATCCTCTCGGAAGGGGATGAAGACACAGCATGAGCATTTGAAATATCTGAAGTAGCAAACACAACAATGGAATCAGCCGATGTAGGGTCAGACTGGGAGCGCAACAGACGGAAAAAACAGACGCCCTTAGTATGACCTTTCTTCCCACAGTGTCTGCATAAAGGAGGATGGCCTCGAGAAATCTCAGCAAGAGCAGAATGGTCAGTAGAGGAACAAAGAGAGCGAAGACGATTCTCATCACTGATGAACATACTAAAGGGTTCCCGAAGAGAGGGAAGAGGCTCACGGTGCAGGGCATGCAGGCGAACCGCAACAAACTCCATGTTGAGTCCATAAGAAAGACGTGAACTCGAAAGTGGTATGTCCTTCTGAAGAGCCTGTGTATCGGCATTGCAAGCAGCGGTAAACGTGTTGAAGTAATCTAGTTCCTGATACAGGTGTTCGAACTTAGAGTAGTAGGCAGAGACAGTCATGGTTCCCTGCTTCAGCTCCAAGACACGTCGAGTGAGTTCATAAATCTACGTCGAACTGTCTGCCTGAGAGTAAGTGTCACGGGCCCTTTTCCAAATTTCATAAGCAGAATCCAGAAGCATGTAGCTGTGATACACCTAAGGGGACATGAAGTGAAGTAACCACGCAACCAAGGAATTGTCTGCATCCCATTTTCGCTAGGAGGGATCGGTATGTGGTGACACGATAGTGGTACCATCAATATGCAAGTATAGTTGGTGACTTCAAATAGCATGTTGTGCTTCCATGGACCATTCCAGATAATTTGTGTCATCCAAGACAACAGTAGTGATCTTCAAAGAGCTAGATTGGTCATGGCTCCGAGGAGGATCTGTAGAGGGACCGTGGAGGGCACCAGTCTAAGCAGACGATGAGATTTCAGAGGAATCATCCATCAATAACAGTCTGAAGAAAACTAGCAAGATAAAGAATGGAAGAACCCACATCCTACGAGCGTACCTTAGATCGTGTCACCGGAGAGGACATTAGAGGTTGTGACCACGATGTCTCCGGCAGCCCCCATGGAGGACAAAATGGCCAAAGAGAAAGGGCCGCCAGGGGAAAATCGGGCAGAGAAGGCTGCCGAAGATGCGACGGCCATTGGAGAGGTAAAAAGGGACGTCGCCGAAGAAAAAACGGACGCGGAAGGAGCGGCGTAAGAGGAGCGGTGGGAACCCTAGGCCAGGGCGGCGCGAGAGAAGTGTTGGACGGCTTATGCGGGTAGGAGTCCTAGTTCAGGGCGGTGCTGGAGTCGCGCTTGACGGCCGAGGCGGGCGGTTGTAGCGGATCGGCGGGCTGAAGTCGCTGGACAACGCGGAAGACGCATGAGTCGCTGATCGGCGGGCGAGAATTGCGATGCAGAATGGAGAAATTAACTTCCCTCTGATACCAACTAGAATAGAGGAAAATAATAATCAAGTTGCCCTAAATTGGGCCAAGCATACAAATATATATGATAGAATGCACGTGAAATAAGGAGCAGGAAAAATAAAAGTTAAACTAAAAACCGCATATAACACGTAAATTCAACTCCGCTTGCTCGAAAAACCAGCCGAGATTACTCGTGCTCACCTACAAATATCCAGTATCCTGACGATGTGCAGATACAATGTGAGCACATGTGATAACAACGGGATGAGGGTCGCTTCCTTGGATTATAAGATACACACAAAATAAGACCGCGTGGGCATAATATTAATAGTCACACCTAGTAGCTTTGAGGTATTAAGAGAGTCATTCAAAACTGCTCCAAACGGAACTAAGTTATCGCGACACGATATGCGTTGACCTCGCATAGTAGGTAGGGATATACTTTGTGCCTGAATAGGATTAACTATTCAATATGATAATTACTATTGAAGGACTTAGAAAAATGATGATCATAAGTGGGTTAACTTCATGCTTTAATGAGGTGAACGATCATCATGTATTCTTTGATGCCTAAGACTTGAAAGGAATCATAGAGCGTGTGAATTATGTCTGTATCGGCTAATGTTTCAATTCCTTCTTCCATCAACTACCCCTACTTTCGAAAATCAGAGATTTCGACATTCGATGAGCCCTACTATCCTTCCAAAACAAGTTCCTTAGAGGCTCAGTACACGAAGGACAAAGTCCAAGATGCGGCGGTCTCGTCTGAGGAGAAATAATATCGAGTGTCCATGCTGAACCTTTATTTAACCGAACCTCTATACATTTGTAAGCAAGAAGAAATGATGATTTTACTTATAAAACCCATTCTGCGTGGCACCTACAATTGCACCTGCAAATGCATGATTCATATATGTAATGTACTTGTTAATTTAGGGTGTACCTTTGTTGGATGTCTCGTGCGAGTAACAAAGGCGTGAATCGTCGATCAATTTTCGATTTATTGCTTATTTCGGTAACATGTTTGCGTGATCGTTCGGGTAATACTCGTGACTAACTAGTGTGAAGATGCTCGATCAGTGATAAAGTTGAACTACTGAGATAGGATGACATTCGCGCGATTACATCCATCCGCGACTGCGTGGTTCCATAGAGTGCACCCAATAGTATTGATAACTTATCTGACCACTACAGGAGTATCCACCCATTATGCTCCTTAATAGTTTAGAGAGCCAAAGATATGTCGAGAATACCGCTAACCAGGGCGATTAGAGAGTATGTGATTGAACGCACAAAATGTGACCTCTGATTCGAGTGTCCTCACAACTCAGGTCTCCTTAATATATAAAATTGTGGCTGGGAATATCAACTTGGCGTAGTTATTTACAGTGCAACTGCCAATGGTATGAAGTTCGGAGAATATGATTTTGGCATCCCATTTTACGGGCAGTATTCTACCGACAGTTCTGTCATCCCAACTTTAGACACCCGAAATTTGGAAGCTTTATTTAGATCAACCTGTTAAAATAAAGGGGATAGGGTAATAATACCTGTGGAGCTTTTTCCCATCGGTATTGTTGGGTATAACATCGCTCCCCATCCGCCCGGATTTGATAGTGGGCTCAGGTGGGGCAATAAACCTCACCCACCCGGATTTGATCACAGGCTCAGGCGGGGTAACATTCTTCACCAACCCGGATTTGATCGTGGGCTAAGGTGGAATAATGATACTCATCCGCCCGAATTTGATCGTGGGCTAAGGTAGAATAATGTTCTTCGGACAGCCACTCAATATGTTGTGGCCGAATTATTGCGGGAAGGAAAGAAAAATGTCAGTGGTGCCTCATCGGCCCGAGATGTCTAGTGTGGTTATGGGTGTCCGAGGACAGAGTGCTCCTCCGAAAAGACAATTGGGGGGCGGGGGGATATGATGGCCACTATCACGGCTGCAGGGCCCATTGCCAAAGGTCATGATTGCCAGTCGTGCATAAGGCATCTGTAGGGTTCTCCTCCGCAAGCAACCTCCAGATACGGTGTTGGGGTATGAAGCACTCGTGGTTCAGAGCTTGTCCTAGGAAAGGCACCAATGACGATGGTAACGTCTCAGTCAATGCGCGACTGGCTATCACGTTTGGACATGCCATATATGCCAGTCGGGAGTGTCTCCACGAGAGCAATCGCAGTAGTCTTAGAATGGAGAAAGTATCATACACCGGGAGAGAGGGTTGAAAGCTTGATGACCTCCGCAAGAGACGTCCAGACACGTTCGAGGGGGTCCAAGCAAGCTCTGGTGGCTCTTCGGACTGGAAGAGAAGGGCAAACCGAAATGGTTGTAGTCGGGAGGCCCGAGTCGTGACACAACGCTCCAGGGGCATTATGAGGGTCCCTTGCTAATGAAATGTTAGTAGCAACATACATAACTACGGGTGTTACCACTTTATCAAACTATATATAAGATTTTGTTTAAAACAAGAGGGAAGAAAAACTCAACTAAGAGTAATATATTTTCAAGTCGCCGCCTCTCCAAGTGTTAGGTATTTCCTCTCTTTCATAAGACTGTAATCGGTAAACACCATTCTTGGGCGCTTCTTTGATGATAAAATGTCCTACCCAGTTTTGGTTAAGCTTCCCCACTGAGGCTGCCCTTCCTGCAGCATACACCTTTTTCATCACGAGGTCACCCACGACGAACTGCTTTACCCTAAAGTGCTTATCAAAATGCTTGGTCATTCTCCATTTCTCTTTCGCCTCTAATGTTACTCTATTACTTTCTGAAGAGAATAACAACTCCCCGTATCGTGACCTTTTTCCCCGATGATATTCACAGAAGAGCTTCTTATCAAAACTCCCAACCTTTGGCCCCAAAGAAAGGGAACTATTAAGTCCTGAGTTTTTCCAGTTAACTCGGGGAACCTCTCCAATGGGAGGGCCCGGATCGGTATGTTCTTCCGAATGGTTACCGTGTAGAAGAGATTGAGGAATGTAGGGTTGGACAAGACATGATCTCATAGGTACGGACAATATACGATCTAAAGGAGGCAGTGCATGTATATCCCGAAGAGGGAAATGAGATCTTAAATGCTTTACATGTGGGATATTAGGGTATTGATGATAAAAATTTCTTTCCAACCTGAGAAGCCTTTCTCGCAGTCCATCCACCAAGGCGTCGGTATTTCTCATGGCTTAGGCCATGGAGTCAACTTACTTTGAGAGGTCAACAACCACAAATAATAGAAGGTTGAAGTCGCTCCTTTTGATTGGGACCTCTGGATCATCAGAAGACTTTGACGACACTTCCATCGAGACAAAAATTGTCGAGAGGGGAAAACTGCGATAACTTTCAAACGGAGCTAGCTTCAGGTAATCTAAGAGCGTGAAACAAACTTGAACAGGTAAACTTGGATCGCCATTGGATGGAGGGTTCCAAGCTCTTTCTGAAAAGGTTTTGTGGGCGAAAATCGGATGAGCGGGTCAAAAGTTATGACAGTTTCAAGTTTGCATGTTGTTTAGGGTGAAAACCCGCAACCCCGCTGACTTTTGTCTACTTTTTTCATCCCGAGATAGGTGCGGATACTATTCTAGGTAACCACATGACCTAGGCGGTTTCGAGTTAGGGATGAATTCAATCTCAAGTAACCGCATTTGTAGCCGCACAAACTTCTCTAGGGCAGAGGCTGTCGGGGTCCTTGAGCTAGTGGCCGCGACTTTCCTACTGAAATCCGCACAACAGGGGGACATTACCTAGAGTGGGCGAACACTCCTCAGAGTACTCGCACAAACTGGAATGCTTCTGGGTGTTAGGCGAAAACGCCCTTAAGTAACCGCCCATTATGGGATGGTTTTGGGCTCGGGCGAATAATATTGTTGTAGTCCAACTGTCAGGGCGATTTCACCAACTGCTTGATCTGAAGGTCGCGTGTTCAAACTGTTAGCACAAAAATTATCACCAACTTTCTACACTCAGCAACTGGTCGGGCAGATAGAGGAGAAAATCAAGAACCACAAACAATCGGCTACTAGCGTTTGAGGGTCAAGCGAACGAAACACAGAAAAGAGGTCGGCGCTAGTAGCGGCGGACACCATATTTACCCGCAGCGGCGAATACCACTTGTTGTGAGCGAATTATAGGCAGTCGGGCGAATTCCACAAAATTTGCTATTACAAGCTATTACATTGAGAGAATATGGGCGAATTCTAGGCAATCAACGGACACTTGAGACTTATAAACGCACCTACAACCGGGTAAATTCTAGCCCAAGTTCTTCTTCCCCTCCAAGCACCCAGGACCCTCTATTTATACATGAGGGTACGTTGCCCGGATGTCACGACCCGTCTCAACAAGATCAGAGTGCGCTTCGGGCGGGTCGTGATGCTACAGGCATGCAGAGAAGAACCATGTCTGCTAAGGCGGAACCAGAAATTCTACAACTAGTTTTTAAATCAGTTATTTTTGAAATGGGTTTTAAAAGATTTTAAATTGGTGCGGAAGCCATACATAAATAGTTAAAAAGTTGTTGTGCATGCATTTCTTTTATAAAAACTATGTCACAAGCAGTACTGAAACTAATGAATGCAACTAGTCACAAAGGTAGAAAATGCATAAGTGAAATGAACTAGTACAATGCTTCACCCTACAAATTGTCCTCGATACAAGAGAAAATGTCTGACGGTAACTAATACATGAATAGAAAAATCCAACAGTAACTGAAACAAAATACATAGAACCTGCTGATACATTAAACAAAATGAAACATCCAAGCAAAGCTGTAGCTGGCAGAAGAAAAACTCAGGAACCGGACGGCGCAGTCATGACACCTAAGGCAAATCCAACAGAAGAAAAATGTCTCAAAACATGAAAACACATAAAGATTCAAGTTAATAACTTGCACAAAAGTAAGCAGAGGAAACAAGATCTCAGTGAACAAGTTTTACACGTAGCAACCTACTACCAGACAAGTAACCATGTCAAACAAGATGTTTTTAATTTAATGGCCTACTCCGGAGTTTAGCCAAGCTGCAATACCATAAGCGGAATACATTGAAGGGTGAAGGTGTTGTCATTTGGTGTACAAGATTCTAGTGTATGAATTGACGCAAGGCTTATCAACAACGGTGCTTGCAATGGTCGACTAATGGTTTCTGTTACCAGTTAGTCGGGAGCTCGATTCGACGCGTCACACCAAACCAACACTCTCCTCTCAATGTTCACCTAAGATATTAGACAATTTCAGGGATTCATAAATAATTAGACGATTCCAGTTTATAAGGGGCTACTTCATAAACAAAAGTGAAGTAAATTAGATCTCATGTTTGCAAGCGAGAGAGTGTCTCTACTTGCCTTAAGGTGATTTCGAAAATGCTAGTGACAGCTAAGTGGCGCAAGCGAGGTTAAAAACTCTAGTTATACTTGTTCGGGATCAAAAATGCATTCCAAATTGACTTAACAAGTTTCTTATGCCAGCACATGCGTTTAATAATCGCTCCACACAAAAGGAAAGGGGTTTAGGAATTTACCTCCCTCGAAAGTGAGGGGAGAAGAGGCTACCGCGAGGGATCGGGGATTTTGGCGGCGTTTGGAAGCAAAAATCCCTAATTCGGAGAGGTCTTGGAGTGATTCCACCACCTAGACCCGAAGAGCGGTACCGAAAAACAAGTAAAACATCGAGGTTAGAAGTGTACACGACAACCCCAAGAGGGATCGACGTAAATGCATCAATCGAAGAGCGATAATTATTGTAATTGTTGGAAAAGCCCACTTAACATTAGGCCCATTTGTATAGCATTTATTGCTCTTTCTCTCCTCTCTTTAGTCCCACATTGTGTATAGGACTTTTCTCTCTCTTTCTCTCATCTATATATATGTACTCATTCTTTGTATTTGTATCAAGTGGACATATATACAAGGTTGGCTTTCTCCATTTCTACATGGTATCAGAGCCAGGTTCGACTCTCCTGCGGACTCCCTCTACTGTCCGCACAGCAGCCTGCGGTCTCTGCGGCCTCCCTTGTCCAGTCCGCACCCTCTAGTCGCATCTCTCCTGCGGCCTCACTTTTCCTGTCCGCTTCCTCTCCCGTGGATCCACTTCGTCCCCCCCCCCCCCCCCCTCTCCCTTTCTCCTCAGGCCCCCCTCCTTTTATAGCCATCCTGTGGGGTCCACTGCTTCCTCTTGTCCGCTGCGGCCTCCTCCTGTCCGCCGCGACCTCGGCGACCTCTCTCCTTGGTCTCCTTCATCCGCCGTTCGCGCTGCGTTCGCCAGCTCGCCAGCTCGCCAGCTCGCCAGCTCGCCAGCTCGCCAGCTCGCCAGCCCGCCAGCCCGCCAGCTCGCCAGCCCGCCAGCCCGCCAGCTCGCTAGTCCGCCCCGGCGTGTCCTCTCTTATCAGTTCTCTCCTGTCCGCCGCGGTCTGACCCAGACCGCCGCGACCTGAACCAGCCCGCATCATCCTCCAGCTCGCCGCGACCTCATCCAGGTCGCCGCGTCCTCTCCCAATCCGCTCTCTGTTTGCTTCCTCTAGCTGCTGCCTCCAGTCCGCTGCGGTCTCCTCCAGCTCGCTGCGACCTCCTCCCACTCGCTGCAGCCTCCTTCAGCTCGCTGCGGCCTCCAGCCCGCTGCGGTCTTCTCCAGCTCGCTGCGGCCTCCAGACCGCTGCGGTCTTCTCCAGCTCGCTGCGGCCTCCAGCCCGCTGCGGTCTCATCCAACTCGCTGCGGCCTCCTTCCAGCTCGCTGCGGCCTCCTTCAAGCTCGCTGCGGCCTCCATGTCTACCTCTGCAGACTCCGTCGGTACGGCAGTTCCTCCTGAACGCCCGGCCTCTCTACCAGAAGTCCGAGACGAGCTCCGGATCACCACAATTTCGCTCAATGGCAAGAAGAACTTTGTGGAATGGGCACACTCAGTTCGCCGTGTCCTTCAGTCCAAGGGATTCCTTCATCATCTGACCCAGACCGTTATTGGTGTCCCTACTGAGGAGTGGTTACGCAATGATGGGCGTGTGCAGACTTGGCTCCTCAACTCTCTTGATGGCGAATCTTATCGTCTGGCCATGTATCATGAGACGGCCAAAGGCATGTGGGACGAGCTCCACACCCTCTACTCCGGCAAAGATAGTCTCCACCATCTCTATGATATCATCACCGCTCTCCAGGCCCTTGACAGCAGTGACGCCACCGACTTGACATCCTTTGTTGCTCAAGCCCGGTCTCTGGTTGAGGCTTGGATCCACCATCAGCCTCCCACTCTCGATCTCGCTGCTCAACGTACCCAGAAGGAAGCTGTGGGTATCGCCATGATGATGGCCCGGGTACCCCCTCATCTTCACAGTGTCCGGGCTCACATCCTCTCCTCTACTGTTACACCGTCCTTTTCCGACGTGTGCTCCATGCTTCTCAAAGTCTCCCCGCCTCCGGATGTTCCCGGACTTCCGTCTCCGGCTCTTGTTCAACAGGCACCTGCTCCCTTACTACCTCTTCCCCCCTCTGCCCGTGGTGGCCGCTCTGACTCTCGCGGCCGGGGTCGCGGTGGCCGGTCTAGGCCTCAATGCTCGTTCTGTGGTAAAGTTGGTCATCTTGAGGCCACTTGCTTTCGCAAACATGGCCGTCCGCCTCGTCCACATGTCTCTGCTGCTACTACCGACTCTGTCTCCTCTCGTACTGAGCTCGACGAGGTTCGTCTTCAGCTCCAGCACCTTCATGGCTTGCTCAGCCGTCCGCCTGCCTCGGTTGCCTCTGTTGCCTCTCTCTCCAATGAAGGTATCGCCTGCCTCTCCTCTGGCCCGCGCTGGATCCTTGATTCTGGTGCCACTCATCATATCACCTCTGTTAAGCCACCACAGTACTTGTCTTCACCTCACCCGAAGTACATTACTGTTGCTAATGGAGCGTCGGTTCCCGTCTCTGGATGTGCTGATATTTCTCTCACCTCTTCTCTCCTCCTACGCTCGGCTCTACATGTTCCGGGCTCTCCTTTCAATTTACTCTCTGTCGGTCGCCTTACTACTGATTCTAATTACTCAGTGACATTTACTTCTTCTTCTTTTCTCATACAGGATCAGCAGACGCAGACTATCATTGGTAGAGGACGACTGCAGAATGGGCTCTATCTCCTTGACGACTCTCCTACTGTCCTCGCATCTACCTCCTCTTCGGATTGGCATCGCCGTCTGGGACATGCTCCTCTTCCAGTCCTCCGGAAGGCCCTTCCTGATGTCACTCTCCCTGCTTTTCGTTGCGACACATGTATTTTGGGCAAACAACCCCGTTCTTCTTTTCCCCCTCATTGTACTCGGAGCTCCGCTCCTTTTATTTTAGTACACTCCGATATATGGGGTCCGTACAAAGTTACTAGTATTTCTGGCTATCGTTATTTTCTTACTTTTATTGATGATTACTCTCGCATGACATGGTTATATCTCCTTCGGGATCGCTCTGAACTTCCCCGCGTATTCCGGGCTTTCATCCTCGAGACCCGCACTCAGTTCTCTGCGCCTATTCGCACTATTCGTACAGACAATGCGCGGGAGTACACCAGCCATACGTTTGCCACTCTCTGCTCTGAATTCGGCATTCTTCACCAAACCTCCTGTCCGTACACTCCACAACAGAATGGTGTCGCCGAGCGCAAGAATCGTCACCTTCTTGATGTCGCTCGCTCGCTTATGCTTCAAATGCAGGTCCCCAAACCGTACTGGAACTACGCTCTCTCCACGGCTTGCTTCCTCATCAACCGCCTCCCGTCTTCCGTCCTCCAGTATGCTACTCCCTTCAGCCTCCTCTTTCCCACAACTTCGCCTTTTCCTCTTCCACCACGGGTGTTTGGGTGTACCTGCTACGTTCACCACCTCGGTCCCTCCACGGACAAGTTGGACCCTCGTGCCACCAAGCAGATCTTTGTCGGGTACTCGCGCACTCAGAAGGGTTATGTATGTTATTCGCCTACTACCCGCAAGGTTACTGTCTCGCCTGACGTAACTTTCCGTGAAGATCTTCCGTTCTTCCCTGCTCCGGATATCGCTCTGCCTCCCGCTCCCGTCGTTTGTCCTATCATTCCTGCTCCTCACTCCTCCGCCTCTCTCCCCTCACCACCTCCGGTCCGTCCACCACCCCCGGTTATCCGGGTCTATTCTCGTCGCTCTCCTCATTCTGTGGCTCCTCTGCAGTCGGCTTCGCCCTCTGGTGCTCTGCTCCCTGCTGCTCCGGCTCCCGTCTCCACCGCTCATCCGATGGCGAACTACGTCTCGCTCCATCGCCTCTCCCCCTCTCTTCTTCACCTTGCCACCTCCTTATCTTCTGTTTCAGTCCCTAACTCTTTGCAGGAGGCGCTTCACCATCCTGGCTGGCGGGCTGCCATGGACGAAGAAATGACGGCCCTTTGGGCCAACCAGACCTGGGTCTTGGTTCCCTTACCTCCCGGTCAGCACCCGGTTGGATGCAAATGGGTCTTCGTTATAAAGCATGCTCCGGATGGCACTATTGCCCGTCTGAAGGCCCGTCTTGTGGCCCGGGGCTTCACACAACAGGAGGGCCTCGACTATGAGGAAACATTCTCTCCGGTGGCCAAGCTTAACACTGTCCGCGTTCTTCTCTCCGTCGCGGTACACCGCCGCTGGCCTCTTCATCAACTTGATATCAAGAACGCCTTTTTGAATGGCGACCTTCAGGAAACTGTCTACATGCGCCAACCGCCCGGGTTTGAGACCACGGGGGAGTCTCGGGTCTGTCTTCTCAAAAAGTCAATTTATGGTCTCAAACAGTCCCCACGGGCGTGGTTTGACAAGTTTAGCAAGGTGGTTCGGGACATGGGGTTCACTCGGAGCTCTGCAGATTTCTCCCTCTTTACCCGACACCGGGCCACTGGCACCGTTCTTCTGTTGGTTTATGTTGACGACATCCTTCTCACTGGGGATGACTCAAAGGGGATTCAAGACGTCAAACAACACCTGAGCACTGTTTTTCAGACTAAAGATCTGGGGAAACTTCGCTACTTCCTTGGTCTCGAGATCGCCCGGCGGCCGGACGGGTTGGTACTCTCCCAACGAAAGTACTGTCTCGATCTTCTCAAAGATGCTGGTCAGTCTGGTTGCAAGCCAGCATGTACCCCGATGGAGGCAAATCACAAATTATGCGCTCATGCTTCGGATGACGATTTGCTACTTCCGAACCCGGAATACTATCGACGCCTTGTGGGCAAGTTGATCTATCTAACAGTCACAAGGCCAGATATATCATTTGCAGTTGGGGTTGTCAGTAGGTTCATGCATGCCCCCCGGGCTTCTCATCTCCAAGCGGTTGAACGGATTCTCCGATACCTTAAGGGAGCTCCAGGCCAAGGGCTGGTTTACAAAACCTCCGACTCTGCTCCCGCATTGGTTGCCTATTCTGATGCCGACTATGCGGGTTCCCTGGACGATCGAAGGTCAACTAGCGGGTTCTGTACGTATTTTGGTGGGCATCTTATTACTTGGAAGAGTAAGAAACAAGCTGTGGTGGCTCGTTCCTCTGCAGAGGCTGAATACAGATCGATGGCCTCAGTTGTTTCAGAACTCACATGGCTTGAAAGTCTCCTCACTGACCTGGGAGTAAAACTCCCCTCCTCTGCTGTTCTATTTTGTGATAGTCAAGCCGCCATACACATCGCAAAGAATCCGGTCTTTCATGAGCGCACAAAACATATCGAGGTTGACTGTCACTTTGTTCGTGAAAAGGTTCAACTGAAGAAACTTGAATTAAAGCATGTTCCAGGAACTGATCAAGTTGCCGACATCCTCACAAAGGCCTTATCAAGCACTCTGTTCTACCAATGTTTGTCCAAGCTGGGTGCATATGACCTATACGCTCCAGCTTGCGGGGGAGTGTTGGAAAAGCCCACTTAACATTAGGCCCATTTGTATAGCATTTATTGCTCTTTCTCTCCTCTCTTTAGTCCCACATTGTGTATAGGACTTTTCTCTCTCTTTCTCTCATCTATATATATGTACTCATTCTTTGTATTTGTATCAAGTGGACATATATACAAGGTTGGCTTTCTCCATTTCTACAGTAATAAAATTAGGGCAAAAATTGAAAATAAGAAATCGATGGAATTCCTTACCCAAGGAGACCAAATTGGGGCTCTGAAATCCACGAAAAGGGGTTTCGAGCAAAACCCTAGGAGATCTCTCACGAAATCCAACGGCCGGAACGAGGAGCTAGGGTTGCCGGAGAAGAACTCTGCCTTTTCTCTCACTGGCTGGAGGAGGAGAAGAGGAAGGTAGAAAGATTGTCGGCCCCTCTTGGAAACAGTCGGCCAAGAGAGGAGCTGATGCGGGAGTTGCCGGCCAAGGGGAGCGCCGGAGACGACGGGGAAACAAGAGGATGAGGCGTCGGGCCTGGAGGAAGGTGTTGCCGGCCACTGGAGGCGGAGGAGAGGGCTGTCGGGCGCTCGGGAGACGGAGGCGGGGCCGACGGAGCGGGATCGGGAGTGCGGGTTGCGGGAAAATCGTTGGCTCGGGTTTGTTTTAAAGGAAGGGGGGGTAGGTTTAGGTATTGGTTTTTATTATTATTATTATTATTATTATTATTATTAAAATAGGGGTAGGTTTAGGTATTGTTTTAAATTATTTATAAAGGGGTTGTTACACCGGACGATTGGGAACATTCAATGCAGCTTTTAATGCTCAATTACACGGTATATACGCGCATCTCTAAATTTTTAGCATGAAATAATAATAATAACTAATTTAACAGCAGGGCTCGATCACGAGCAAAATTGATCGAGCAAACGTCATACGAGTTACGATTTTGTTATGATTAATTGTTACGCATTAATAATTAAATTATTCAAAATTATTGGAATTTGTCGGCGAAATTGAGACGTTCGCGAAAGATTTGATCTCAAGAAACGCGAAATTGAAATTAAAGAGGGGTTTCCTTCTCACGACAGAAATGACGTAATAGTCAAACCCACGATTTCGGCCCCCACGCTCTCTATAACCTTTGAAAACGCAGTTTATTCTTGCCAGGAGCTTGATAGAAGCAGTAACTGCCGCTCGGTTACCTTATTTACCTGAGAGTATTGATCCGTTCTTTTAAATCAAAGCCCTAATCCTTTCCTCTCGCAAACGCTCGACAGAGAAAAACCGCTGCACTCTTTTCTCCTCTCGTAGACGCCAGGAGATTGCTCGACTAATGTCGCCAATCCCTCCTCCCTAGCCAGAAACCTTCGTTGACCACCTATCTCCCTCTCCTTTCGGCAGAAGGCACTGACGGCTATCTTCTATGGCCCGCAGGGAACTGTCGATCAAGCAAATCGTGTTCTGGGTTGCGTTCAACGCTCTCCAACGATTTCTTTGGCCATGTAAGTCATATTTCCCCAGTCTAGTGCTCCCCCCTCTTAATATTAGGGTTTTTCCTCCCTTCCATGGTAATTTTCAGTCAAAGGTTTTGTTTTCCCTCTTCAGGAATTCCAATAGCCTCCTTGTGAGATCTGAGGCTTCCTTCAACGTTTGATTGCAACAAAAGTGATCCCCTTTCATTCTAAAGTCCACCTTATCATAGGGATAAGTACTTCCACCCTCTGTTCCTACTCGTATTCGTTTTGGATTCTAAACCCTAGTTTAATTTGTGGATCTCAATATTTTTGTATAGGTTGACTCCTTTTAGATTTGGAGGAACCCAAGTCGTGGGAAGGAGGATCGGGAAATAAATCGGAGGAGGCTTGTTCTTTTCCAATTCTACCTCGCCGTAGTATAACTATTTATGGTAAGGGTAAGGAAGAAAACATTAAAAAATTATGTGTTAAACACCCTCTCCACCGCCTAACTATTATTAATGTGTACTCATTGAAACCCTAGGTATGAAGAGGACATCGACTGTGTAGAAGGGTTTTGAGGAAAGTGCACACTTATTTCCTAATCACGAAATTAAGCGACTTAACCTGGTGATTCTTCCTGCTAACTATTAGACATCCTTTGCAGTGCGGGGAGGTAGCATGTCCAAGATTGTCTTAACCTTATAGGGATTAGGTTCAAAGCCTTGAGGTGTGAAAAAATGACCTAAGAAATTTCCCTTACTTGCACCAAAGAAACACTTCGCGGGATTGAGTTTCATCTTATATTTCCTCAGAGCTGAAAACATTTCTTTGAGATCATGAATGTATCCACCAAACTCTCGGATTTTAATGAGAAGATCATACATATATACCTCCATGTTTCATCCTTTTTCGTTTTTGATTATGTGGTTCATCATCCGTTGGTAAGTGGCTTCAACATTCTTAAGCTCAAAGGGCATAACCCGATAAAAATAGCACCGATTTATGCGGAATGTCGGAAGTATGCATTCAAATTTGATGGTATCCCAAGAAAGCGTATAAGAAGCTCATGATAGAAATAAACACACTTATGTCATTTGTCATTAGACTTTCTAACCATTATAACATTCGAGACTCATTCGGGACACTAGATCTCCCCAACGAAATTTGCCTTGAGCAGCTTTGAAACCTCCTATCGAATAGGTCCTACCAAGGTTACCGCAACCACTTACTTCTTTTGCTTGATTGACCTAAAAGTGGTATCAATGTTGAGAAGATGACAAACAACATCGGGATGTACCCTATGTATCTCAGCAACTGACCAAGAGAAAATGTCTAAGTTGGTGAGGAGACAATGATCAGCATTTCTTTATCTTCCTCCGTCAACTCGACGTTGATCGATAAAGTTCTTTCTCCATCTCCCCCGTCCACCGAGATGCTTTGGAAATCTTGAGCAGCGTCTCTTGCATTCTTCTTTATGGGAGGTTCCTCCCTGGAAGGTTCTTCTATATCCCTGACAACTTAACAACATTCTTCTACTTCTTCCGCATTCGTGATGGAAGGAAGTAGGTCTTGATCACATTGACCGAGTTCACATAGCACTCCCGAGCAATTCAAGGGTCACTCTGAACCTTGAACTGCTTTCCTCCTATGTTGAACTTTACCGCCTGGTGGAACGTCAACACAATGGCCTGGTATTCTTTGAGTAATGGCCGGTCGAAGATGTCATTGTAGCTGCTCGGAGCGTCAACAAAAAAATATTGCTTGACGGATCACTTAGCACATGATGATGGAGAGGATGACACACCATTTGATTTCTTTTTTCCTCGGCGAACCAATAGATAGGTCTGTCGGCAGCTTGAAGCTTCGTTCTGGTGTTCATCGCCTCGAACACGGGTTTGAAAATAATGTTCACGAAACTACTAATATCTATCAAGATCCTTGACAGTGGAAAAGTTATTCAAAACCTAATTGACGGTCACGATATCGTTGAAAGGATTGGTTGTCTTTGGAAGGTCGTCCGTGTTGAAGATGACGTCTCCTATCAGGGGAGAGGTTTTAGAAGTAGAGAAGACCTCCTGCTGGTAGACCTTTTTGACACTACCCTTTATAAAGGATTCTAGACCAACTCCTCCATGAATGGAGTTGATATGGCCGAAGAGACCAATATCGTTGATCTACACGCACTTATGAAAACAGTTGATAGATCTAAGAGAACTAATTTCCTCATGTTCTACACACTTCCATTGTCAAGGGAGGTTTACTTCTGCTATTTTTTTCTTAACAGAGACGAGCATCTCAATTGTCTTGTGGAAGACATACTCTTGTAACTTCCCCTCCAGCATCTTCTCAACTAAGTCATGAAGAGCTCTATAGTTCTCTGTGTCTTGTACCATGTCTTTATGGAACTCACAGTAGAGTTCCTTGTTTTTATTCCCGTACTCAGCTCTCAAGGGAGGAGGTCTCCTAAAGTCGGGTTGCATTTGGAGGATCTGAACGGCCTTTTTTATCGAGATGATTAGATCTGTATACTCCTCCTGGGAGTCGTCATATCGATTTGCATGAGGAATGCAAGCCTTCGTTGTATAAGCTTATGATGTAGATGGGAAGGCTTGTTGCTGGGGGGAATGAACCTGTTCCGTGGAGGGGTACGAGGACATGGTGGCCTCATCAATTGGAAATAACATGGAGGAGGGGGTTGATGGAATGTCTTTCCACTTTGCGGCGAAGATGATAAGAATGCTTGGCTGTGTTTTTTGGGGGGCGGGGAGGGGGGGGGGTAAGGTGCAACAGAAGGCTGGGTGAGAGAATTCTCCCCTCGTTGCCTCTAAATCAGTTGGGTGAGGGAAGAGACGAAACAAGGATTGGTCGTATCTCCCATGTTGATCAAATCCCCTAACGAACTTGGGGGCCTCAGTCTGACTTCGAACTTAAATATCCCTTCCTAGAGTACACGGGACAGGGCCACTTGATACAAGGAGGGATCTACATCATGGATCCAAAGTATTTCTTCATGGAACTTGTCGATATAGAGACAGAGGGTCTCAGACATCCCCTGCTTAATTTGGATGAGTGCTTGCGGTCCACTCTTCCTTTTCCTTGAGGTAGCAAACCTCATAAAATACTCCCTTCAAAATTCTCTGAAGAAGTTGATGGACCGGGGACGGAGCTTGTAGAACTAGTCCCTGACCTTGACATTTAAAGTCATAGATAGCAATTTGCATTGGATACGGTCAAAAAGGTTCTGGAGAGAGATCGCAAACTCGAAAGCCTGATGTGATGGATGGGTCTTTCCTACCAGTGAACCAAAAAAGATGAGATTACCTGAATCCAACTAGGGCAGGTTCCCATCTGATCATGTCGAAGAAAGGAGAAGGATTTTCTTCTTCGGCTGTGGGGTCGGTGAATTCGTCGAAATCAAGTACTCGCGTGGGGCTGGAATTCGGCGCCACTCTAAAGTGATCTCGCCTAGTGTTCGCGAGATCCTCGTTTTTGGTCCTTACACAAGGGGCACTTTGAAGGACTGGAGGGCGCGCATCAAGTGTCGCTATCCCCTAACTAGGGAGGTTACCTGCTCAGAAAGTTGGTTAACCTCATTGAGTAAGAGATCAAATTCTCCCTCGAGACAATCTCGTTGGGGTTGTCGCAAGATCCCTCAAGCAATTTCCTAGTTTGATCTCGTCCTGCCATTGCAGATGTTCTTCATCCACCCGAATTTGAAAGTCACGTGTTCGTACTATTGGGTCAGAAAGCCTCACAACTCCACGCTCAACACAAAAGAACGGGAGGGGAACTGTGAGTGGGCGAGTACTCTTTTTGTGAATACCATGGTGAGAGGTAGGGGACTATGTCGCGAGTACAACAAGCGGTCGTGACCTAAGCCAGAAGACAATTGGGTGTCGTGAGCAGTAAGACTAGATTTCGCACGACTCAAACCTTGGTCGGGCATGAGAGTATTGATAAATTGAAGTCGATTACAGCCATATTACATGTTACAATTGAGTTCTCCAAAGGTACTCGCAGATTATTTTCTTGAGCGTGCAAGTACGGAGGGACTCTTGGCATGAGTTTCAGATGTCTCTAAAGATACCTCCAAAAATACGGGTTGCCCGCTTACAGGGTGTGAAGAAAATTCCAAAGCACAAAAAATAGAAGTTGTGGTGAGTACTCGAAAGTGATCGGCAAGTAATAATCACTTTGTTGGCGAGTATGCATGTTGGTCAGCAAATACATAAGGAGAATCTTATCTGCTTCGGCGAGACCGTTGCTCTTGTCTGGGAAGAGTTGCTTTATTAATGCTACTGTCAGCAGGTATGACAGAATATGGGTAGAAAAGTATGGAGGAGTTTGGGAAGATAGTTGAGACCATGTAGGTCTTAAAGGATTCATCATACATCGATATGAAGGTGGTAGATGGAATGGAGCTAGTTGTCTATTGTGGATAAGATGGTTGTCTGTGGACTGGAGGTCATGTGGGAGACATGTGAAGATTATGATGTAGTGGAGAAGGGATGCAGTGAGTTGTGGATGGTGGAGGAGTGGAAGGAGAATGAAAGAGAAGCCATGTCAGGGATAGATGGCCTAACAAGAAGAGTGTTGGAGCATGCATTCCACGCTTCCTGTTTTGCTAATAACAAATCTTGTTTGTATTTGATATTTGGATGTTTTTGATGTGCAGATAACACATGTCTATATCTAATATCTTTTTTGGTGCTGAATCGGATCAGAATTGAGCTCGGGAGATATCGCCAGACGATATTGAGTATCGCCGACAGGCGATAGCGCCACTCGACGCATTTCCGCTCGACGCTCGACGAAAACGTGGCTTCAGTTATTTCGCTATCGCCGGACGGCGATATCCGGTATAGCTCGGCGATAGTGCACGATTCGGCGCTCAGCGTTTGTGCGATGCGAAAATGAGGAGTTCGTGGGACACGTGGCAGCGGTTACCGATATCGCTAGGTGGCGATACCCAGTATCGCCCGGCGATAGCGCCAAAATATAAAAACCTTTCATTTTCTAAAGAAATCACGAATTTCATTACCTGGAGTGTACTTTCCTGCATAGACGATTCGGAGAGCTCCAGAACTCAGAGATACTTCATACTCTCAAGAAGGCCAAAAGCGCGAAAGATTGACGGCACGTGCGAAGCATTCGAAGCAACCCTAGCAAGGATTCGTCGGCATCTTCAGCGCATTGTTTGAAGGGAGTGTCTAACATAAAGTGTTCAATTTGTTTTTGTTCTTTTCTTGTACTTTCTCATTGTAATTGGTATAGAAATCGCCGCCTTGTGCGTGGCGTCTAGGTCCTTGTGTGGCTTAGGAGAGAATCGCCGCCTTGTGAGTGGCGTCTAAGTCCTTGTGTGGCTTAGGGAGAAATCGTTGTCTTGTGTGCATCGTCTAGATCGTGGTTAGATCTAGGAGGAGGCTAGAAGCAAGATCTAGGAAAAGATACGCTTTAGCCTGCCGGTTCTTGGTAGAAGAACCGGCGAAAATACTAGCAAATTATTTATTTCATGAGTCTTTGTCTCTAGCTCTATAGAGACACATTGTATTCAATTTAACTTTTTGAATTATATCATTATTGGTTCTAGCTAGTATCCATTTGCACTCTTCAATTATATTGTTGTTATTCATCTAGTAAAGTTTGCTTAATTTTTAAGAAAAATTAAAAGAACTCTTATTCAACCCCCTCTAAGGGCGCCGCACGGTCCAACACTTGGTATCAGAGCAAGGTTACTCCAAAATCGGTTTCACCACCGGGAGTAATGGCGCAAAACACTCACGCGTTTTCTGAGGGGCAGGGTATAAGTAGACCTCCCTTATTCACGGGCACTGACTACAACTATTGGAAAGCTCGAATGTGATGCTTTCTAATAGCACTAGATATCGATGTTTGGGGCATGGTAGAAACATGATACACTGCTCCTATAACTGTTGTAGGAAGTGTCTCTATGGAAAAACCCAAGGACAAATGGGATGAAGCTGATAAGCTTCGATGTAAAAATAACGCTAAGGCAATGAACGCCTTATTTTGTGCGTTAGATATGACTGAATTTAACCGTGTTTGTGCATGTGATACTGCATATGATATTTGGAATCTTCTTGAAGTTACTCACGAAGGAACATCGCAGGTAAAGGACTCAAAGCTTTTCCAACTAGAATCAGAGTTTGAGAAGTTCAAAATGGAGGTTGATGAAGATGTAGACTCCATGTACACAAGGTTTAGCAAGATAGTAAACGACTCAAGGATTCTAGGGAAGATTTCTCAAATGGAGATTTGGTGAGGAAAATACTTAGATCGCTTCCCCCGAAATTTAATCCTAAAGTGACTGTCATCTCGGAATCACACGATCTAAAGTCTCTCCAAATTGAGAATCTAATAGGTAACTTGAAAACTCATGAAGTAGAGTTGAGGATTCAACAACAAGAGTATAGCTTGGAGCCAAGAAAGAAAGCTTTGGCGTTGAAGTCCAAGAAGGAAAATGAAAGAGAGTCCGATTAAAGTGACGATGAAGATGAAGAGAGCTTGTTTGTGAAGAAATTCAAGAGATTCATAAGAAATCCTGAAAGAAGAAATCCTTTCAAGAGATTTTTCAGGAGGCAAGAATCTGGGAATAGGAAAGAAAAAGCCCAAGCTGAAGGAGAGTATGACGAAGATAGACCACCACCTGAGTGCTATCATTGCAGGAAGATTGGCCACATAAAGAGCAAGTGTTCAAAGTATCTGAAAGAGCTGAAGGAAAAGCGGCACAGAAAGAAAGATAAGAAGAAAGTTCTAAAGGCTGAAACATGGGATGAAGCCACTTCTGAGGAATCAAGCAGTTCAGGGTCAGAAACTGAAGAGGAGGCCAACATGTGCTTGATGGGAAAGAGCGCTTCATCTTATGATGAAGGAAGCAGTGTCCAGAGCGACACTGAGGTAACTCCTGAAACCTATAATGATTTGTATTCTGAATTTTTGAGAACTTGCAAGTATTTAGACAAAAAACTGCATGAAAATGAATTGATTAAATCATAAAATAAAGTTTTAGTAAAAGAAAATAAAAAACTAAAAAATGAAGTAAAAATACTTGAAAAGGAGAAAGCGGCTTGTCAAGATGATTGTCCCTCCTTGATAAAGATAGTAAAACTTGAGAAAGATCTCTCTAAGACTCAAACTCGGGTTGAAACTCTTACAAAATAGAAAGAGGCCTTAGAGAGATCTCTAAAATTTTCTCAATCTCAAGTGTAAGGCAGCAGGAAGTCCTTCGCTAATCGTTGCGGCACCATAGTTGTCGAAAATAATGTATTAAGGGGACAAGTCCGTAATTTAGAAATGGCCACTAACAAATTTGGAGTTGACCAAAAATCTCTAAATATGATTTTGGGAAACCAGTACTATGGTTCTGAAAAATTCGGACTTGGATACTCTCCTGAACACTATCGCCCGGTGACATCCACTGTCGCCGGCGATAAGAAAAATTCTAGGAAATCTAATTTTCAGATTAAAAATAATAAACCTCATGTCCCTGTAGCTTCCAGCAAATGGTCAAAATTTACTTTAAAAAACCTGTCGACTTCTTTCATCAAGTGTGCCAAATGTTATAAGTTTGGTCACACACACATACTTGTAAGAAGACGGGATACTGCTCAGTCAAACAAATCTGGGTGCCTAAGGCTTCCACCTATTCTATGGGAGGAATCACTTGGGTAGCCGGATCTTTACTCTCATCCTCTTTCTAGGTGTGTTGGCAGCTTAAGGACAAAGAAGACGTGTGGTACTTGGACTCAGGGTGTTCCAAGCACATGATGGGCAATAAATCAAAGTTCCTTAGCCTCGAGATGAAGAAAGGAGGAGTAGTTACTTTTGGGGACAACGGAAAGGGAAAAATCATCGGCATTGGAGTAGTAGGTAATAAATCATTTACTATCTCAAATGTTTTATATGTTAAAGCTTTGAAGCATAATTTAATTTCGATAAGTCAGTTATGTGATATTGGCTTAAACGTCTTGTTTGACTCAACTTCAAAACTATGCAAAATTATTAACTCTAAAACAAATGATATTGTTATTACTGCTCCTAGATTTCAAAATGTTTACATGATTAGATTTAATGATTTGTCTCATTCTTCATTAAAGTGTTTTATTTCAAAAAATGAGCAGTTGGATTTGTGGCATAGACGTCTTGGACATTCTAGTTCCAAGCTAATCATAAAATTGTCTCAAAATAAACTTGTTAAAGTTTTACCTTTTTTGCATGGAAATTTATCATCTTTATGTTCACCATATCAAAAAGAAAATTTACAAAGTCTTCTTTTAAAAACAAAAATGTCGTTTCCACCACTAGGACTTTAGAATTGATACATATGGATTTATTTAGTCCTGTTAATACACTAAATCTAGGTGGTAGAAAGTACACTTTTGTTTTGATTGATGATTTCTCTCGCTTTAGTAGGACAATTTTCTTATCGTCTAAATCTGATGCGTTTTTCGAATTTTCCAAATTATGTTTACGTGTTCAAAACGAAATAGAGTTAAAAATAAAATGCATTCGTTCAGATCATGGAGGTGAATTTGATAATGAGAAATTTGTTTCTTTTTGCAATGAGTTAGGAATTAAACATGAATTTCTGCTCTGCGTACACCTCAACAAAATGGTGCGGTAGAAAGGAAAAATAGAACTTTGCAAGAACTAGCTCGCATTATGCTATCTGAATACAAATTACCTTGATTATTTTGGGCCGAAGCAATTAGTACTGCTTGTTATGTTATTAATCGTGTTTTATGCTTCGACCCCTCTTAAAATTAACTCCTTATGAGTTATATTTTCAAAAGAAACCAAATGTGTCTTATTTTAAAATTTTTGGTTGTAAATGTTTTGTTTTGAACACTAAGGATAATTTATGCAAATTTGATGAAAAGTGTGATGAAGGCATTTTTATTGGTTATTCTTCAACAAGTAAAGCTTATAGAGTTTACAATAAGAGCACTAAAATGGTTGAAGAATCGATACATGTTAAATTTGATGAGTTTTCCCCTTTTGTAGAAGCTAATAATACTGGTAAAGATGAAGAGCTCTCCCCTCTACAAAGGGTGGATGACGATGAAAATATTGGAGACAAAGATGAAGAAAAAGTAGTCGAACAAGAAGAAGAAAAGCAAGGATACGCGTCTCCAAGCAAACTAAGATTTTCAAAAGATCATCCCCAAGATTTGGTTATTGGAGAACCATCAAGAGGGGTAAGTACTCGTTCATCTGTACGTAAGTTATTTTCAAATATGTGTTTTATTTCTGATATAGAACCTAAAAGCATTGAAGCTGCTTTAAATGATAATTCTTGGTTTTTAGCTATGAATGACGAGCTTAATCAATTTGAACGTAATAAGTTTTGGAAGTTAGTAGAAAGACCGTCAAATCATCCTGTTGTAGGGGTTAAGTGAATTTTTAAAAATAAACTAGATAGTGAATCTATGGTCACTAAGAACAAAGCTAGACTCGTAGCAAAAATTTATTCACAAATAGAATGAATAGATTTTGATGAAACTTTTGCACCCGTAGCACATTTATAAGCAGTTAGAATATTTCTTGCATTTGCTAGTTTTAAGAAGTTTAAATTATTTCAAATGAATGTTAAAACTACTTTTCTTAACGGGTATATTAAGGAGGAGGTTTATGTAGAACAACCTTCAGGCTTTGTTGATGTTAGATTTCCTGATCATGTTTTTAAATTAGAAAAAGCTCTTTATGATTTGAAACAAGCACCCCGAGCATGGTATGATAGATTGACTATTTATTTACTAAAGAATGATTACAAAATGGGCAGTGCTGATTGTACTTTATTTGTTAAACATATCAATGATTATCTTATCGTTTTACAAATATATGTTGATGATATTATTTTTGGATCCACAAATGAAAAATTGTGATATTGTTATTGAGATTATGAATAATGAATTTGAAATGAGCATGGTAGGCGAACTCATTTATTTTCTTGGTTTTCAAATTACTCAAAAGCATGATGCAATTTTTATTTTTCAATCTAAATATATTCATGATATTTTAAAAAGATTTGCGTTTGAAAATCTAAAACAAGCAAATACCCACATGAGTGTCTCATTAAAGTTAGGAAAAGATGAAAGTGGAATATCCATAGATCAAACACTTTATAGAGGAATGATATGATCACTATTGTATTTAACTGCCTCTAGGCCTGACATTATGTTCGTTGTATGTTTATGTGATAGATTTCAAGCTAATGCCAAAGAGTCTCATTTAAAAGCAGTTAAACGCATTTTTAGATATCTTATTGGCACATCTAAATTAGGTTTGTGGTATCCTCATAACGATACATTTATATTACATGGCTTTTCTGATTCTGATTATGCTGTTTGTTCCTTAGATCGTAAAAGCACCAGTGGCACCTGTCACTTTCTTGGCCCTTCACTTATCTCGTGGTCGAGTAGGAAACAGAATTCTGTTGCCCTATCCACCACTGAGGCCGAGTATATGGCACTAGGCAGTTGTTGTGCACAAGCTTTATGGATGAAGCAAACTTTAGAAGATTTTGGAATAGTTCATGAAACAATTGAATTGAAGTGTGATAATAAAAGTGCAATTGACTTAATATATAATTCAGTTCATCATTCTAGGTCCAAACACATTGATGTACGTCACCATTTCATAAGAGACCACATAAAGCAAAATACGATCAAAGTCAATTTTATAAGCACTGATTCACAGCTTGCAGATATTTTCACGAAACCACTTCCAGATTCTCGTTTTTCATTATTACGTTTAGAACTAAGAATTCTAGACCTTTCAAATTAATAGATTACCATTGCAAGCCAAAAACAAAAGACAACATAATTAAATTGTTAAAATTATGAACATTAAGCCAAATTAAAAATTACATAACTCATCAATGGAAACACCACATACCGAGTCTTATATTATTACAGAAGCACAATACCACATCTAAGTCCCACATAACATTACAGCATAAATAATTACTGAAATTGAAGAAAATTCACTGTCGTCGGCGACGGTGACTGTCGTCGGGCAATAGCAGCAAAATGTCCAGCCATCCCGAAGTCTTCAAAAATTTCTGTTGTCACCTGCACTGGTCTCTCCTTGGTCATCTGCCGAACTGTGCTCGCTGCTCCGCGCCCGACGTGCTCGGCGGGTAGATGTACGGGGCGGCTCCATGACCGGATCTTCCCATTCTGCCGCCTCTGCTGGAGTGGGCTTCAACTTCAAAATTTTTGTCGGAAATTTAAAAAATTTCTGAATTCCCAAGAAGTTTTTCTTCGCATCCCTCTTGTGTTATTCGAACGACTCTCGCAAGTTGTCCAACCCTTCTCGCAACGATCCACCTCTAGGAATTGGCGGGTTTCGGATAGTGGACACCGGTTCACTCCTCCTTGATGACCCTCCTCGTGTTGATCGGCCGATGGAAGGTGTTCCACTCGTCGAATATATAGATGGTATACAATCATTGAAGTACAAATCTGGGTCAATCCAAGTATATTTCTTATATAAAATACATTGGATGACGGCTCCAAGTGGTAGTGTGTTCAGTTTCTTCCAATTAGGACTCTTCAATCTAAATGCATAGCGTACAATTGAAAGGAAGAAATCCACGATGTCAAACGGCTCCCGCTCCAAAATCATGTACGTCACATAACTCAGTTGAGCTGTTATTTTCCGCGTATCTCCGGATTTCAGTAGGACAGTATGCCTCAGTATATCTTGCACTAGTCGTGCATCCTCCGTAAGCGTGGTCGTAGATTGAATTAGTGTTTTGATGGAATTTTCATGCAACACCAAATTCAATAATGTCCAATCCCTATCCTTCTGATAGTTCTCTACTACGTCTAAAGTGTTTTCATGCTCGATTAATCCAAACTCATCTCTAAGGTCATAGTGTGTTATTTCTACCGTCTGTCCTTGTATTTTCGATCGGACTCCGCCATTCAATTCCGTGAACCGCGGATCTTTGAGATAGTTATAAAATTCTTTAATCAATACGGACGAGAATGTATCTGGAATAATAATCGACATTATTCCAGCCATTGCTAACAAATCATGGATATGTGCATGACGGGCCGGCTCGAATTCGATCACCCGTCTGATTCCTATGTTAGCATTTTCTATTCCCGGAAATGTTTGATACGACGAATATGAGTTACTCCCTGTGCTTCTTCGTGCTTTGGAACTGGAAGTCATTCCAGCATATCAAATTTTTTTCTCTCAGAAACAAAAAATTTTTTTTGATATCGCCAACCGGTGACATCCACTGTCGCCGGGCGATATCCGAAATTGGTTTTCCTCCATTTCCAACTTCAGATCTGGTTTCCCCCTCATCCCAAACACCAGATCTGCAAGTTCCTTTTTCTCCAAATCCTCTCTTAGATCCAAGAATCTATGCACATTTTTCACTTAAACAAACATAGTTTCTTAAGATACTCAAACAACATTTATGCACTTTAAAACTTCGAAATTTATCATCTAGAGTTCTATGCTATACTATCCTAACAATTAGATCCATAAACATCCAAAGATTTAAAGCAAAAATCTAAGTTTCATACATAGGTTTTAGGTTTTCGCCGACTTCTGCTCCGCCTTCCGCGACCCGGCTTCAGGAAAAATGTTTGGTTTGCTGCCTTTGACTGACTGAGCCCGTTTTTATCCTTTTTACGCTATCGCCGACCGGCGATACCCGGTATCGCCCGGCGATAGTGACTTTTTGCTTTTTATTCAAATTGTCGTCCTGACTCAGATTTAGGTCAGGTGTAATGTTGTTTCTGAGTGTTCTAATAACTTGGTTCTCTAGTTCACCATTCTTATATCTGTTCTACATACTTAATTACTAGTGTTTTTAAACTCGTGAAATTGTTTCCGCATGCCTCTAAGTATGAGAAATCTTTTAGTTATGATAATGTTATTTCACTCACGGTTGTGCAAATGTTCGTATGCATCCATCTTACAACATATGAATTGTGTTCTACCATAACCGCTAGTGTTGCATGTTTTCTGCTCCTGCTTTATCCGAGTTTGGTACATTGCACCCTAATATTAAATTATTTTGTATGCTCTCACAAGTGAATTCAGACTCCTTTGTTCAGCCAACGGAAAAAAAAACAAAAAAAACATGTGATTAACCAAAGTGTATAATCCCAAAAGTGCAAACTTTTGGTGATATGTTTCACACAACAAAAAAAATCAAACAATAAAGGGCTGACAAGGAACCTCCACCAAGCAACTACTTACCCTCCTGATAAGTCTTCATAAGCATTGTGAGGTTGAGCACCTTGGCAAGAATTGTAAAGTGTCTTGTGCAAATCTTTACATGGATAATTTCCTTATTATGTGCTCTGAACTCTTGGGTACGAGTATAGCTCCGCATGTCCAACTCTATGTTATGTTGTTTTTTAACATTCTCGTGTTCATGTATTTGTAAGACTCTGCATAAGTATTTCCACCACCACATCACATGTACACAACATTATCCTCTCTAAACGTTCTTCTTATGAGAATTGGACTGAAAATTTTTTCCCAAATCTTATTCACTAGTGTATGTGTTTGTGATATAGTTAGCTGAACGTTGCCAAAGTTAGTGTTTACTCATTTCTTCCTTTATTCTACATTACTCACATGTCCTCTATGAGTCTCTCTTTTGTGTTTTTCCTTCTTTCGCTTCCGCCACACTCTTCGCTATCTTTTGACAATACCAAAGTGGGAGAAAATTTACAAAGGAAATCATTCACCGCAGCCTTTTAATATACATATGAAAACATGGAAAAATTACATTTCACATATTTCATTAAAATTCACGAATTTTCCTATGCTTCCCTTAGGGGGAGATCACATGTAGGGGGAGTGTTTCATCCAGGAGCAATTTGTGCACATACACATGCTTCGTCTTGATACTCAAATTTGGTGGACCTTCTTAACATTCATGATTTCTTTCTTAATGGATTTGTTATTATCAAAAGGGGGAGATTGTTGGAGCATGCATTCCACGCTTCTTGGTTTGCTAATAACAAATCTTGTTTGTATTTGATATTTGAATGTTTTTGGTGTGCAGATAACACATGTCTATATCTAATATCATTTTTGGTGCTGAATCGGATCAGAATTGAGCTCGGGAGATATCGCCAAGCGATATTGAGTATCGCCGACAGACGATAGCATCACTCGACGCATTTTCGCTCGACGCTCGACGAAAACGTGGCTTCAGTTATTTTGCTATCGCCAGACGGCGATATCCGGTATCGCTCGGCGATAGTGCACGATTCGGCGCTCAACGTTTGTGCGATGCGAAAATGAGAAGTTCGTGGGACACGTGGCAGCGATTACCGATATCACCAGGTGGCGATACCCAGTATCGCCCGGCGATAGCGCCAAAATATAAAAACCTTTCATTTTCTGAAGAAATCACGAATTTCATTACCTGGAGTGTACTTTCCTTCATAGAAGATTCAGAGAGCTCCAGAACTCAGAGATACTCCATACTCTCAAGAAGGCCAAAAACACAAAATATTGACGGCACGTGCGAAGCATTCGAAGCAACCCGAGCAAGGATTCGTCGGCATCTTCAGCGCATTGTTTGAAGGGAGTGTCTAGCATAAAGTGTTCAATTTGTTTTTGTTCTTTTCTTTTACTTTCTCATTGTAATTGGTAGAGAAATCGCCGTCTTGTGCGTGGCGTCTAGGTCCTTGTGTGGCTTTGGAGAGAATCGCCGTCTTGTGAGTGGCGTCCAAGTCCTTGTGTGGCTTAGGGAGAAATCGTTGTCTTGTGTGCAGCGTCTAGATCGTGGTTAGATCTAGGGGAGGCTCGAAGCAAGATCTAGGAAAAGATACGTTTTATCCTGCCGGTTCTTGGTAGAAGAACCTGCGAAAACACTAGCAAATTATTTATTTCATGAGTCTTTGTCTCTAGCTCTATAGAGACACATTGTATTCAATTTAACTTTTTGAATTATATCATTATTGGTTCTAGCTAGTATCCATTTGCACTCTTCAATTATATTGTTGTTATTCATCTAGTAAAGTTTGCTTAATTTTTAAGAAAAATTAAAAGAACCTTTATTCACCCCCCTCTAAGGGCGCCGCACGGTCCAACAAAGAGGTGATGGAGAAGATGAGGTAGGAGCTTGGGAGGATACATGATCACTTGGCGAAGCAAGAAGCAGATTATGGTGGCACTCACTTCTGCGGAGGATGAGTATCATTCGGTGGCATCTACTGTTTTTGAAATCACGTGGTTAGAAAATCTGCAAACTGATCTTGGTGTAAAACCCTCATCTCCGAGTGTTCTCCTGTGATAGTCAAGATGTCATCCATATTACCAAAAATCCTATTTTTCGTGAACGTACCAAGCATATCGAAGTCGATTGTCATTTCATTTGGGAAGAAGTTCAACTTCACAAATTTGAATTCGACATGTACCCACTGCCGAACAAATTTCCAATATCCTCACCAAGGTCTTACCATGCTCACGATACCGACAGTTCATTTCCAATCTTGGCTCCTACAATCTGTATGCTCCAGCTTGCGGAAGAGTGTAGAAGAACTACGAATAAGCCCATGTAAATGCCCAAGTAAAGGCTTTCTTTTTTCAAGTATAGATTAGTCCCACATATTGATTTGGAGTTGAGATTTCACTCCTCCGTCCTATAAATATGTGTTCAAATACATGTATTGTAAGTTGATAAGGTGAAGTAATAAAACATTTGCACCTCATATTCAATTCTTCTACATATACAAAAAAAATTCGGAACATGATGAAACTAGTCAAACTAATATGGAGCATGTCGACAACTGCATGTCCAAGTGTGCATGAGTTGTAAACAATTGTACATGCATGAATGTGTGAGCGAGGAGCGAAAGATGGAGAGGGGCCTGGAAAAGTTCTTTCATACTATCATGGATTCTGGTTAATTATATGAAGGTTAGAATTCTAAATCATTTATTAGAATAGCATGGATACTGTTTTGCAGCATGTTACAACTTCTAGTCATTTTATTATCTTGTGACAACAGAAAACTAATAGGTGAATGCCAATACAAGAAAATCACTGACAGGTAATGTTCCATAAGCTTTAAGGAAAACCCATTATACTTGTAAGAGTTTTAGGAAAGTACTTGCAAGTAAGAAACTGAGAGAGTGTCAACCCCCGCAGAGGTTTCTGTAAGAACATCCTCCAAAGCTCTAACCATTATGCCACGCTCAGATGAATTGTCCTTTCCAAGGCTGCCAATTGTATATGTTTTACCGGTACCAGTTTGTCCATAAGCCATCACAGTCCCATTGTAGCCACTTATAACACACTGCATAAATACATTAGATGATCCAATGCGTAAAAAAAATTGTGTTGGCTATATGTTGTAAATGTCTAAATTAGTCCAGAAAAATGTAGAGAATTTAAAGTGAGTGACAACATTAACTTTTAAAGCGATCACAGTGACTGAGCTTTTGAATGCCCGCATTGTTAATATTATAGAAGATGCATCTAATTTTAGCATCTAAGAAAAAATAGACATCACCTTACTCGGATATAAATTAGCACTAAAAATGTGCAACTGCCAAAAAAATATATTTATTTGGTAATACTATTTGAGGGATAAAAAACCAAATTAATTATTAAACAACCATATACTCTTATATATAGATTAAGGGGAAAAGGCGTACAAGGACTAAAACACCCTTATGAGGGTAAAATACAAAAAGGCATAAAATGACTTGATTTCAACTCTCCCCCTCAAGTCAAACGGTAGATATCTGTCATTCCGAGTCTATGGATATCATCCATAAAAACATCGCAGCCTAAGCTCTTGGTGAAGACATCGGCCAACTGATCTCTGGTGTGAACGAAAGGAGTGACTACATTTCCTTTTTCTAGATGGTCTAATGAAATGGAGGTCAACCTTGACATGTTTAGTTCTGTCATGTTGGACCGGATTAAGAGCTATGCTAATAGCAGGCTTGTTGTCACAAAACAGAGAGATGGGAGGATCCTCCTGAAGGTCAAGGTCGTGTAATAAGGTGTGCAGCCAAAAACCTTCACAGAGGTCTTGAGAAATTGACCGATACTCAGCTTCAACATTAGATCTGGCCACCACATTTGCTTCTTGCTACGTCATGTGACCAAATTTCCACCGACGAAGGTGCAATACCCTGTTGTAGATTTCCTGTCATCACGGCTTCTGGCTCAATCCGCATCAGTAAAAACTTCAATCTTTAAATGATTGTTCTCTGCAAACATTAGCCCCGACCTGGAGCCTTCTGTAAGTACTGAAGTACGTGGTATGCCGCATCCTGATGTCTGATCCTGGGGGCATGCATATACCTACTCAAGATTCCAACTGCATATGTGATGTTGGGACGAGTGTGTGAGAGGTATAAAAGCTTTCCCACCAATCTCTGATAACTTGAAGCATCCATGCGATCCCCATCAGTATCTTCATCGATCCTATGGTCCTCCTCCATAGGGGTGTTAGCGGGAACACACCCAAGCATCTCAGTTACTGTTAACAAATCTAACACATACTTACGTTGCGAGATGAAGATACCCTGATCAGAACGTGTCACTTCAATTCTTAGGAAGTAACGAAGCTTTCCCAAGTCCTTTACTTCAAACTCAGCTGACTGAAGAGCCTTCAGCTTTGGGATTTCATCTGAGTCATCTCCGGCGATCACAATGTCATCAACATAGACAATAAAAACGACAATTTTTCCCGCATTCTTCCTGACGAACAAGGTATGATCAGAATATCCCTGTTTGTAGCCAAACTTGATCATTGCTTTGTAGAATCTGTCAAACCAAACCCTGGGAGACTGCTTCAGCCCGTACAAATATTTCCTTAGGCGACAGACCGAACCTTCTTGTCCCCTCTTCACAAAACCTGTGGGGAGGGTCATGTACACCTCTTCATTGAGGTCACCGTGCAGAAACCCATTTTTGACGTCCAGTTGATGCAGATCTCAGCCTAAGCACGCAGCACACGATAAAATCACACGGACAGAGTCCATCTTTGCTACCGGGGCAAAGGTCTCCTGCTAGTCAACTCCCTGAGTCTGGGCATAACCACGAGACACCAGACGGGCTTTATATCGCTCAACATTACCATCCTGATTTTGCTTAATGGATAAAATTCACCTAGAGCTGATGGCCTTCTTGTCAGGAGGAAGGGAAGAGACATCTCATGTATGATTTTTATCCAAAGCAGACATTTCCTCATTCATTGCCCGAGCCCATGTTGGAATGCAAACCGCCCCTGCCACGTCTTAGGAATATAGACCACAGACAAGGAAGATATAAAGTCCTGATGAAGCTGAGAAAGGTGATCATAAGCAACATGATTAGAGATAGGGTGTTCCGTATACACAGCCTTACCTCTGAGCACAGTAAGTGCAGATCAGCATCAGAATCTGAGTCCAAAGACAATACCGACAGCGACGAAACAATGGTGGACTGTTTACCTGTTTGTCGGCGATGATATATATGAGGAAACAAAGAGAGTAGGGACGGATGATGATATGTAGAAGAAACCGACGTAGGTACAGGTGACGAAGGGGATGTAGGTGAAGGAGGTGTAGGAGTAGTTGTAGGTGTAGAAGAAGTAGATGTAGGAGGAATAGTAGGTATAGGAGAAATCAGAGGGAGTGGCACTGAATCGATGACATCATTCTCCCCCTGACGAGTGGAGTGAGTTGAAGCCAAGTAGTAAGATTCCTCCTCGCGGAAAGTCATGTCCATGGTACAAAAAACACGTCTGGAAGGGGGGTGAAAACACTGATACCCCTTAGTGGTGGCAGAATAGCCAAGAAAGACACGACGGAGAGCCTGAGGGTCAAGCTTGCCACAATGAGGCTGATGGACGCAAACAAAACAATGCACCCAAACACGCGGGGTGGAAGAGAGTGGTATGAACAACGGAAGTAGAGGAGAGACGAGCTAGAGGTGTAGTATAGTCTAGAACCCGTGAAAGAAGACGATTGATAAGATGAGTAGCAGTTAGAATAGCATCATCCCAATATGACTTTGGGAGGTGCATGGTGGTGAGAAGACACCGGGCAACATCCAGGAGATGCTGGTTTTTCCATTCAGCTACACCGTTTTGGGTGGAGGTGTAGACGCAAGTGGTCTGGTGAATAATACCATAACTATTGAGGTATGATCCAAACGCTTCACGATCATCGTATTCTCCCTCATTATCGCTACGAAGAACACGGATAGTTCCATTGAACTGGGTTTGCACCATTTTATGAAAGGTTTGAAATACATGAAACACTTAATTTTTTTCTTTAAGAGGTAAACTCAAGCCGTGCGGGAGAAACAATCTATAAAGGTAACAAACCAGCGATAACCAGTTAAAGACGACGGGGGAAGGCGTCCAAACATCAGAATGTATAATAGCAAAAGGAGTAATACTATGAGAAGATAAATGTGACGATGAATGGCGAACATGTTTTGATGTTTCACAAGCATCATATTTTAAAGTTTGAACAAATGACAATAAAGCAGGAAATAAATTTGAAAGGTAGACTGGAGACGGATGTCCAAGACGCAAGTGTCAGTGTCGAGCATCAGCAGCAGTAACAACGGAAGATGAGAGAGCAAGGGACGATGAAGTAGCATCCAAATAGTACAGGCCGTCACGGTTCTTACCACTGCCAATGATCTGTTTCGTACCCAGTTTCGTAAAAACACAAGAATCAGGGGAAAATATTACATAACAGTTAACTGACGGAGTAAGATTGTTAATAGAAAGAAGACTGTGAGGAAAAGAGGGAACATGCAAGACAGAAGAAAGAGATAGAGAGGAGGAATATGAAATGTTGTCCTTGCCCGCAATACGAGACAAAGTGTCATTAGCAGAGATAACCTTGTCCTTACCAGACAAGGGGGTGTAAGAAGAGAAACCTAAGGAGGAACCGGTCATGTGATCGGTATCTTCTGAGTCAATGATCCACTCAGATGGAGGTGTCGCAGCAGCATTGGCACTGGGCATAGCAGCAGTAGCAAAGTAAGTAGATGTACCACTCAGAGAAATGTCTGACTGGGAGTATAGGAGGCGACAAAGTGCATCCAATTCCAACGTGGTGAAATGTCCTGGGAGCTGACCATGATGATCATCATGAACCTCAGTGGATTAAGCAGAATCATGAGAGCGAGAACCCCCTGATGGTATCCCCCTCGTCCTGGGCCATGACCACGTCCTCGACCACGGGCAGATCCAGGTGAAGCAGGATGAGGATGAAGCTTGAAGCACACGTCCCGAGTATGGCCCCTGCGACCACAGTAATCATAAGTAGGGACAACATTGGTATGGTTGGAGCCACCTCGATCAACACTAATAAAGGCAGAGCAATCAGAAGGAGGGACAGCCGTGTTGAGGGACCTCTGACGGTCTTCGTCGCCCAGAACCATGATAAAGGTCTCCCGAAGAGATGGAAGGGGAGATCGATGTAGAATAATTGTTCGAACCATATCCATTTTCATGCTCAAACCCATCAGAAACACATGTAGATGAAATCGTCTATCCCCTTTTTGCAACAGGACGTCATCGGCAGTACAGGCAGGAGTAAACTTTTCGAAATAATCCAATTCCAGAGAGATACACTTGAATTCGGAGAGGTAGGTAGACATCGTCATGGATCCATGTCGCAACTCCAGCATACGAAGCGTCAGCTCATAAATCAGAGAGGAATTGCCGATCTGAGAGTACGTCTCACGTGCTCGAGTGCAGATCTCATAGGCAGAGTCCATTAACATATAACTCTGGCACACCTTCGGGGACATGGAATGAAGAAGCCAGAAGACCACCAGGGAATTTTCTGAGTCCCAACGCTGCCAGGTAGGATCATCCAGAGAGGGTGCCACCTTAGTCCCGCTAATGTATCCAAACAGCTAATGGTTGTGAATGACATGTTGAGCCGCACGAGACCATTCCAGATAATTTGTCTCATCTAAGGGAACAGTGGTGATCTTCAAAGAGCCAGCATGGCCAGAGGGCCGCTGCGGGTCACCCATCCGGGGAGCCACAACACTCGGTGATGAAGAATCAACCGCAGCCAAAGAAGCATCCATGAGACAAAAGGGAAAAGGAAAAAACATTGGATCAGAAGAACACCAATACAATGGATCTAGATCTGGTCTTGGCACGGAGAGAACGGAAAGAGCATCATCTAGACACGGGATCCCGATCAGGAGCACGCCGTGAACAGCAGCCCAGAATAGCAGATGAGGAGGAGCGGCCAGGAACAGCATCCAGGAACAGCAGAAGAGGAGGGGAGGCTGGCCCCTTCAGCGTGCGGGACGTTCAGGAGCCCATTCAGTGAGCAGGAACAACCTGCACATGAACAGCCAGGAGAAACGGCGCAGGAACGACCGGCACTAGAACAGCCGACACAGGATCAGCGGGAATGGAGAGCGAAGAAGCAGCGGAACTGAGCACACATCATGAGGAGGAAAATTCACATTTATAGGAGAGAAGCCCCCGCCTTCGCGTCGCGTCGCATGCCCCCGCCTTCGCGTCGGTACGCCATCATCATTCGTCGGGCCTCCCTCCGAGTACCTTGGAAGCATTAGTCGTCGCCGCCGCCTCAGCCTTCTCGCCGGAAGCCATCATGACAGCAGGAACCAAAAAAAATCTCTCCTCTCTCGCTCACTTCGCTCTCGGACAGCAGAGATTTGGGGGGCAATTGATGGGTTCCACCTTCATTTATAGGAGAGAAGTCCCCTCATGATCTCCCCCAAAAATGGGTCATGGGTGGCCCACCCCCTCCATAAACTCTCATGAGGAGGAAATCATGGGGGGCGGGGCCCGTCACTCACCCCATGGAGGAAAACCGCCAACCGGGCGGCCTAAGCGCCGCCGGCGACCGGCCTCCTGTCGGCCTCGCCGGGAGGGCGGCCGGCCGCCTGGCAGCCGGCGGCCCGGCCACGGCAGGCCGCCGGCCAAGCCGCAGGCCTGGCCACGGCGGACTGCCAGCCTGGCCACGGCGGACCGCCGTCCTGGCCACAGCCGGTCCTCGGCAAGCCGCCGCGGCCGGCTGACCGCTCCCGCGGCCGGCCGCCGGCGGCCCGGCCACGACAGGCCGACGGCCAAGACGCCGGCCTAGCCATGGCGGGCCGCCGGCCGGCCGGCCCTCGGCAGGCCGCCGCAGCCGGCCGCTAGGCCGGCCGCTCCCGCTGCCGGCCGCCCGGCCGGCCGCCTAGCCGCCGGCCGCCCGGCCACTGCAGGCCGTCGGCCAAGCCGCGACAGGCCGCCGGCCTAGCCGCGGCTGGCCCCCGGTGGGCCGCCGCCGCCGCCACCGTGGCGGCCCACCGCCGTGGGCGATATTGCCGCCGTCCGATCGGGGGGAGGCTCTCCTCGTCGTCCGATCAAGACGGTAACCACCCACTAACCCACCACTTTAGTGGTGGGGCCCGCCATGACCCTCCCCAGGAGGCTATAAAAGGACCCCAGGGGGTCTTCATTCTTCACCTTTTGGATGCCCGGAGCTTTCTTCTTCTTCAGGTGAGAGCTCTCCTGCCTCCTCCCCCGGCGTCGGCCTCGAGTAGCCGTGAACCACCAGCGGCTGCCCACTGCCACCAGCGCTCCACCACCGCGTAGCCAGCAGGAAAACGCCCAAGTCCCCGCAAGAGCCAAAGGAGGAAGGTGATCGCCACCAGCAAAGGAACGCAACCAGAAGAGTCAGAGCACCGGGACCGTCCCGCGCATTCCAACGTCCAAGCTACTCCTGCGGCGCAGCCTGTTGCCCGCCGGGAGTCATAGTCTCTCTCTCTCCCCAAGCTGTAACGGGAGCGGTATGTCGCCCCGATTCTCCAACACACTGTAATCACCGAAATCTAGTGGAATTTGATCGGCACAGACCCGGTCACGTGGTTTTTTACCCATTTAAGGGGTTTTTCCACGTCATCACATCTTGTGTCAACTTTCTACTCTCATTGACTGTGTGCGCGCTCGACCGCCTCGTGAGCTAAGACGGTTCGAACAAATCCGGCCCGACCGGGGCATCGAGTTAGTACGCAATAGTTTGGCGCCGTCTGTGGGAAAGCGATTCCCAACATCCTTCGAAAGAATTAGATCACCAGCTCAGCCGCTCCCGAGTCCTGCCCCAATGGAAAAAAGGGGCGCCCACGCTGCTGAAAGATTCATCCTCGGAGGGCTCACCAAACCGGTACGCACCCACTCGCTAGTGAGCATGCCAAAAGAGGCAAAGCTGCGTACACTGCTATAGATGCCCTAGAGAGACGCGTCCACCAAATGGAGGAACAGCAGATCAAAATGCTCACTCTACTCAGAAGATTAGCGGCACCAGTCATCCCCCAGCCACAGCCAAATTATCGTCCGGCCCAAGAAGTTCCACAACAAGTGGAACAAGCCACCGAGAGACAAGAAGAGCGGCGTCAAGTTAAGCGCCGTGGAGACAACTGTCGTCGTGATCCTCGGGGGACTGGGGGGCAACGTCCATTTCAAGAACATCCCCCTTTGAGTACCGCCCTCACAGGCATGATGCGCACGATTCAGAAGGATCCGGCATCCCGCCTGCTAAGAGCTTCTCAGCCATTCAAGCAAGCTGACGTACAACCACTAGGCGAACTCTCCGCTTCAACCAGACACTGCCCACACAAGGAATACGTTATAGAGAAGGAGTTCTCAAGCACAAATAGCTCCCCCGCGCCCATAACACCATTCCAGGAGATGCATGATCGCCACCTCGACAGTCCTCATTACGAGGGGAATCCCGGAAGCAGGATGACACTCGATGCCTCGGCTACGAAGCTAGAGCCGAGTAAACGCCTGCCCAACTACGGCTCATTCGACTCCTGGACAGAATCCGGCCTGAAAGACGACATTGAAATCCACAACTTCAGCGGAACCGGCAACCCATTGGCACACGTGGAATATTTCGAAGCTATCATGCACGCGCGCAACGCTTCAGATCAATTCATGGTCCAGATGTTCCCGACAACATTGAAAGGGGAAGCTCGAGCCTGGATTCATTCTCTACAGGAAGAAAGGATAAGCAGCTACATTGAACTCGCAGCACTCTTTATCAAAAGGTTCGCCACGATCAGAGAGCCCTCACCAGAAAGTCCAAGTCCGAGTAAGGTCCAGAAGAGGAAGCTAGAGAGCGGTGGATACCTCGAGCACAAGAGAAACTGCGGCCAGAAAAAGCTACGTCAACTCGTGGCACTCAACGCCCCTCAAAGCAAGATATTTGAAGCAATTCGTGACCATCCGGCCTTGCACAGGCCCAGGCCGCTCGCTCCCGGCCGAGCAGATTTGTCAAAATACTGCGAATACCACCAGGGACCAGGTCACAGCACCAATGGAAGCAAGATATTTGAAGCAATTCGTACCTTCAGATTGAGGATTTTCGCGGATGAAAATTCAATAAGAATGGGAGAATTGTGACGCCACCAAAGGAATACACATTATTTACTATAATAAGTAAGTGGTGTGCTAATAGAGGCTCATAGAGGGGAGAAATCGGCTGAAAAAAAAGGTGAACCGGCGATTCCCGGTTATTAGAAACGCGTGGCATGCGGGTATTAAGCGGTGCTGATATATAACAAAACAAAGAAATGTCGCTATTCATTCTATTCTCTTCTCCTGATCCCGCACAGGAGCCGAACGACAGAGCGAGCCGACGGAAGCCGGAACCCGTCGATCTTCACCGAGCGCTTGTTCCTCCTCCGTTTTTCGTGATTTTTCCTCCGATTGAAAGGTAATCACTTCCTCTCCACTCCTCTTGCTTCTTTGATGAAGTTTTTGCATGGATTGTAAATGGTAGAAACCATAGGGTTTAGGGTTTTTCAATTTTCTTTGATCTTTGGCATGTAAAAAGTTTCTGTAAAGGATCCCTAGTTCCTAAATAGTGATTTGAAGTATTTTTAGTGAAACCCTAAGTGATATGCTAGGGATTCCGAAATTTTAGCATGTGTGTCCCTCTAAATTAGCAAAATCTTCATCCTCATGTGATTAAAGTGATAAAGAAATAAAGCAGAGGAAATCTTTTCTCTTCAAATAATTATTTGGAGGATAGGGAGTGTTGTACTTCACTACAAATGAATAAACCTTGTTTTAATAATTAGGGCAGCAATCACTTAGGGGATTTTGAAGCTAAGGAAGCAAAATTGGCTATGGCGTAATGCTCCCTCGCCAATTGGACCAAAAGCCCCTTGCTTTCTAGATAGGATAACCATCAATTAAACCCTAAATGACTCCTTGACCTAATTAGGTAAAGTGGAGCCCGTCAAGAACATCTTGAAGTGTTTGACCAACTTATGTATCTTTAACAATATTGTCAATGTAGGACATGGCTTCACGAGGCAGTGGAAGGCAAAATGACGATAGTGGACGAAGAGATAAAGGAAAAGGGGTGGAAAAAGTGAGTTCTTACCATTTGTAATCACTTAATTTTCATGTTTATTCTTCATGCTTATCTTTTATGTTTATGCTATATGAAAAGAGCAAGTGAAACTAAATATACAATGAATTAAACTAAGTAAAGGAAGTAAAGGAAAAAGTAGAACAATAAAGAAATGAAATGGGCTAAGTTAAGGGTCAACCCAACAGTGGAGGTGGGGTGAATGTCCTCTCAATGATGATGAAATGAAAGTAACGTGCGAATATGAAAAGGCACGTTAAGAAATATGTGCGAATATGAAAAGACACGCAAGCGCACTATATAAATGATACGAAAGGTTAATATTACCTTAACATTGTCCAATAACAACATGAAAAGTCTAAAAGAGGCTAAGAAAGTCCAACCCATATGAAAGAATATAAAAGAAAAAGGATGAGTAAAAGATGAAGAAGAGAAGAAAAAGATTAATAAGAACAAGATGATGAAAATGATTAATATGATATAACGAGAGAGAACATATCAAGATAATAAAGTATGAAATCCGTAAAATGCAAATAAGACATAATAGTAAAAAGGGAACAATGAGAATTCATTTAGTCTTTGACTAATAGAAAATGTAACTAAACAGGTAAAGGCGGAGGCTACCCCTACTAGCTCTAGCAGGCCCCCTACACGCAGGGAAAAGATGTACAAGATTTGGGTGGATGTCATCACAGCATCTTGTCGCGACCCCGACTGCCCCCACGACGAGTTTCGGTTTTACTTCAAGTATTCTACTCATGGTTGTGTCATATATTACAGTATAGTTTTTGTTCTGAGTTACATATGTAGTCTTGAGCTGATATGATAGTATACTTGTACCTGTAGCTCGGATATTTTGGTGACTCCTTTTGTTATTTATATATATATATATATCCAGTCACCTGTCAGCATGTATTATACTGTATCGGATGTAAGATAAATAAAATGTGTTGTACTTCTCTGCATTTCTTTTTACTCTGTCATTATAATTATTGATGATTATATAACTGTCACACTCTGAATTGCTAAGTGAATAAAGTAGATCAATGAAAATTGCGACGGTAGCCTAGTAAGTGGGGTCGTTACAATTAAATGGTATCAGAGCGAGATTTTGATTCTTTAGAAGTATATAGGAATGCGAGAAGGTAAGGAAAACAAACTTGAAGCATCTAATTCGACGTCTTCCTGTTTTCAGGAACCCTTCCGCACCTACTTGAGTAGACGACAAAGAGAAGAACTCGAAGGAGAAACTAGTCGCATGACTGAAGACAAAATTAGGGAAAGATCAAATCCCCCTCTATCCGAAGTCATGCAAGCATTAGCTGAGGCTATTCGAATGGGCCATAGTGCTGTTGCAGTATCACAACCGCCAATATCAAGTGAATCATACGTGAAGCAATTTCTTGAAATGAGACCGCCCTTATTTCGAGGTGGTTTAACCCCAATGGAAACTGAAGGCTGGATCAAGAGAATTGAATTAATTTCCAATGCTATGAAATGCCCCGACGATCAAAAGATCGATTTAGTCGTCTTCCTACTGGAAGGAGAGGTTGATCGATGGTGGGACAGCATGAGGCAAGGAAAATTTGTTGGGCGTAAAAATTCGGAGATTCCCTGGGCCGAATTTCTGAAAGAATTTGTTAACTGTTTTGTCCCTCCATCTGAGAAACAAATGTTGCAGGAAAAATTTCTTCGATTGATGCAAGGAAATCGTACAGTCCTTCAATATGAAGCTGAGCTCACGCAACTACTTATTATGCAGGAGATATGGTCGCCAAGGAAAGCAATCGTTGCTTTCGATTTCAATTGGGTCTACGAGAAGATGTGCGTGTACATCTCATCTCGCAGAGGATTAAGAATTATAATGAATTGGTAGAGACTGCTAAGTTGATTGAGATGGATGTCGAGAGTTCGCAAAAGCGAATGGAGTTCCAGAAGAAGAGACTTCCAGAGGGACAGAGTATTGATTTCTCGCGAAAGAGTGGAAGTTCAAACTGGAAAAGAAAGAAAGGAGGTCCTCCATCACAAACTCGAAGTGAGAGTGGAGCTAGTAGTAACACAATGAAGCCCTTATGTTCGAAATGCGGGAAGAATCACTTTGGCGATTGTTTAAAGGGTACCGGCGTTTGTTTTAAATGTCTGAAGCCTGGACATCGCCGCCAAGATTGCCCGTTGTGGAAGACAGTATCTGAAAGAGGTGGTCCTAGTCAGGTATCAATATTTCATCACCTTGATACCAGCTCAGTTAGTAGAATGGATAAAGGTAAAGGAATTGATACATCGGGATCTATGGTAGAAACTAGAGAAGACAGACAGGTGCAGCCTAGAGTCTTCAATATGAACCAGCAAGGAGCTAAAGCTGATGATACTGTTATCACAGGTATGATCTATATACACAACCACCTATTAAAGGTATTATTTGATACAGGGGCTAGCCAATCTTTTATATTTACAAGAACAAGTAAACAATTAAGGTTGGAACCTTATATATCGGTTGAAGAGTTGAGAGTTAAAATGTCTAATAATACTGAGATGACTACAAAGCTCCGATGTACAGTATGGCTAACAATTGATACCAACCCAGTAGAAGCAGATGTTGTGGTTCTACCCCTATCTGAATTTGACATCATATTAGATATGGATTGGTTATCAAGATATGAAGCTATCATCAACTGTAAAAAGAAAGACATTACACTTAAGTTGGACAATATACAGTGTACTTTTAAGGGACTAAATGAAGTTGCAAAAATTATGATATCTTCATTAAAGGCACTGAAGAAACTACGAAAAGGTTGTGAAGCAACCTTGGTAATGATTAAGGGAACCAATGTAATGACACGTGAGTCGACTGCAGTTTCTATAGTATATGAATTTCTCGAAGTATTTCCTGAAGAATTACCAGGACTACCCCCATCAAGGGATGTAAAATTCACTATTGATTTAATGGAAGGAGCTAAACCAGTAGCAAAGGCACCATATCGTATGACTCCTAAAGAATTGACCGAACTAAAGAGTCAATTACAGGAATTACTTGATAAAGACTTCATCCGACCAAGCACCTCACCTTGGGGAGCTCCAGTGCTTTTCGTTAAAAAGAAAGATGGTTCGTTTCGACTATGTGTCGACTAGCGAGAACTGAATAAGTTGACAGTTTGCAACCAGTACCCTCTACCTCGCATTGATGATTTATTCGATCAATTAAGTAATGCAAAAGTCTTTTCCAAAATTGACATAAGATCAGGATACCATCAGATGCGAATAAAAGAAGACGATATTTACAAAACTGCCTTCAGCACAAGATACAGACACTTTGAGTTCGTAATCATGTCGTTTGGATTGACAAACGCGCCAGCAGTTTTTATGGACTTAATGAACCGGGTATTCAAAGAATACCTAGATAGGTTTGTTATCATATTTATCGATGACATTCTGATATATTCGACAAGTAAGGGTGAACATGCAGAACACTTGAAGATTGTGTTGCAGACGTTAAAAAGTCATGTTTTATACGCAAAATTCCCTAAATGTGATTTCTGGTTAAATGAAGTGTCTTTCTTGGGGCATGTGATTAAGAACACGGATTATCTGTAGATCCAGCAAAAGTAGAGGCAATTATAAATTGTCTAAGACCGACTACAGTCACAGAAATCTGGAGCTTTCTCGGATTAGCAAGCTATTACAGAAAATTTGTAAACGGTTTTTCATCGATTGCACTACCGCTTACGAAGCTAACCCGAAAGAACGTTCTATTTCTCTGGACTGATGAGTGTTAGGAGGCATTTGATGAGTTAAAAGTAAGATTAACTACTGCACCAATATTGGTCATGCCCTGTGGCATAGAAGGTTTTCAAATTTATAGCGATGCATCCCTGAAAGGTTTTGGTTGTGTCTTGATGCAGAATGACAAAGTCATAGCTTATGCCTCGAGACAGTTGAAGGATTCTGAGCGTAATTACCCAACTCATGATTTAGAATTGGCAGCTGTCGTATTTGCCCTAAAAATCTGGTGACATTACTTATATGGTGCTCAGTATGAGATCTTTACAGATCACAAAAGTTTAAAGTATATCTTCTCTCAGAAGGAAATAAATATGCGCCAGAAACGATGGTTAGAACTTATCAAAGATTATGACGTAGACATTAAATACCATCCCGGTAAGGCGAATATAGTAGCTGATGCGCTCAGTAGAAAGCATTTGGCACAGATGATTGTTCCGCTAACGGAACAGAAAGAGTTATTACGAGAGATACAAAATCTTGAAATGCTTGCATGTATAACAACCGCTCAGACTCACGATTTATTCTTCCAACTAATGACAGAGCATTCCCTTAAAGACAGGGTAAGGAAGGTGATGAACCGAGATCCTATATTTGTGAAGATTCTGGATAAGGTAAAAAGTGGACAATCAACTGATTTTACAGAACAAGATAGATTATTATTTTTAAATAAAAGGTTATGTGTTTCTCATGTTGATACACTTCGAGAGGAAATATTTTATGAAGCATATAACACAACTTATTCAATTCACCCTGGGAGAACGAAAATGTATCAAGATCTCAAGCAGGACTTTTGGTGGCCAGGAATGAAGGCTGACGTAATTCAATATATTGTCAAATGTCATACGTGCCAACTTGTGAAGGCAGAACATCAGAAACCTGGCGGATACTTACAATCATTGCCGATCCCTGAGTGGAAATGAGATGACATAACCATGGATTTTGTCATGGGATTGCCAAGGAGTAAAACTGGGAACAACGGTATGTGTAATTATTGACCGATTAACGAAAGTTGCACATTTCATTCCGATGAAAAATGATAGCCCAGTACAAAAGTTAGTCGATCAGTATATCGACGTCATTGTAAAATATCATGGGATTCCCCGATCCATCGTGTCTGATAGAGATGGACACTTTACATCGGATACTTGGAAACTCGTGCAGAAAAGGTTGGGAACAAAACTACTATACAGTACCGCCTTTCTTCCTCAAACGGATGGTCAGTCAGAGCGAACTATCCAATTGTTGGAAGATCTATTAAGAATGGTCGTACTCGATCTTAAAGGCTCATGAGAAAAATACTTAGCGCTGGTGGAATTTTCATATAATAATAACTACCAGTCGAGTATTCAGATGGCACCGTTCGAGGCATTGTATGGACGAGGATGTCGTACCTCATTATGCTGGGCATAAGATGGCGATCAGAAGTTATTCCCAAAGAATCAAGTTGATAAGATAACCGATAAACTTACACTGATACGAGAAAGATTAAAAATAGCCCAAGACAGACAACAAAAATATTATGATGTCAGACATCGAAGAGTAGAATTTAATGAAGGCGATATGTTATGTTTGAAAATAAAGCCCTTCAAGGGAACTTCACAAATTCGTCGACTTGGAAAGCTTAGTCCAAGGTATGTAGGGTCATTCGTCATCTCTGAAAAGATTGGACCGGTGGCTTATCGTCTAATATTATCAGATGCTCTTCAAAACATTCATGATGTATTTCATGTTTTTTCATTAAGGAAGTATATAGCAGACCCAGAGAAAATAGTCTCTCCTGAACAAATGCAAATAGAGCCGAATCTATCAAGTCCAACCGAGTCATACAAATTGTAGATTGGCAAAATAAGCAGCTTCGAAATCGAGAGGTTCGATTTGTCAAGGTCTGGTGGACAGGACATGGCATTCATGAAGCAACGTGGGAAAAAGAAGAAGACATGAGAAATCTATTCCCTCAATTGTTTGATGTACCTTCAGATTGAGGATTTTCGCGGACGAAAATTCAATAAGAATGGTCGAATTGTGACGCCACCAAAGGAATACACATTATTTACTATAATAAGTAAGTGGTGTGCTAATAGAGGCTCATAGAGGGGAGAAATCGGCTGAAAAAAAAGGTGAACCGGCAATTCCCGGTTATTAGAAACGTGTGGCGTGCGGGTATTAAGCGGTGTCGATATATAACAAAACAAAGAAATGCCGCAATTCATTCTATTCTCTTCTCCCGATCCCGCATAGGAGCCGAACGACAGAGCAAGCCGACGGAAGCCGGAACCCGCCGATCTTCACCGAGCGCTTGTTCCTCCTCCGTTTTTCGTGATTTTTCCTCTGATTGAAAGGTAATCACTTCCACTCCACTCCACTTGCTTCTTTCATGAAGTTTTTGCATGGATTGTAAATGGTAAAAACCCTAGGGTTTAGGGTTTTTCAATTTTCTTTGATCATTGGCATGTAAAAAGTTTCTGTAAAGCATCCCTAGTTCCTAAATAGTGATTTGAAGTATTTTTAGTGAAACCCTAAGTGATATGCTAGGGATTCCGAAATTTTAGCATGTGTGTCCCTCTAAATTAGCAAAATCCTCATTCTCATGTGATTAAAGTGATAAAGAAATAAAACAGAGGATATCATTTCTCTTCAAATAATTATTTGGAGGATAGTAAGTGTTGTCTTTCACTACAAATGAATAAACCTTGTTTTAATAATTAGGGTAGCAATCACTTAGGGATTTTGAAGCTAAGGAAGCAAAATTGGCTCGGGCGTAATGCTCCCTCTCTAATTGGACCAAAAGCCCCTTGTTTTCTAGATAGGGTAACCATCAATTAAACCCTAAATGACTCCTTGGCCTAATTAGGTAAAGTGGAGCCCGTCAAGAACATCTTGAAGTGTTTGACGAACTTATGTATCTTTAACAATATTGTCAATGTAGGACATGGCTTCACGAGGCAGTGGAAGGCAAAATGACGATAGTGGGCGAAGAGATAAAGGTAAAGGGGTGGAAAAAGTGAGTTCTTACCCTTTGTAAGCACTTAATTTTCATGTTTATTCTTCATGCTTATCTTTTATGTTTATGCTATATGAAAAGTGCAAGTGAAACTAAATATACAATGAATTAAACTAAGTAAAGGAAGTAAATGAAAAAGTAGAAGAATAAAGAAATGAAATGGGATAAGTTAGGGGTCAACCCAATAGTGGAGGTGGGGTGAATGTCCTCCCAATGATGATGAAATGAAAGAAACGTGCGAATATGAAAATGCACGTTAAGAAATGTGTGCGAATATGAAAAGTCACGCAAGCGTGCTATATAAATGATACGAAAGGTTAATATTCCCTTAACACTGCCCAATAACAACATGAAAAGTCTAAAAGAGACTAAGAAAGTCCAACCCATATGAAAAAATATATAAGAAAAAGGATATATATAAAGAAAAAGAATGAGTAAAAGATGAACAAGAGAAGAAAAAGATTAATAAAAAAAAGATGATGAAACCGATTAATATGATATAACGAGAGAGAACGTATCAAGATAATAAAGTATGAAATCCGTAAAATGCAAATAAGACATCATAGTAAAAGGGGAACAATGGGAATTCAGTTAATCTTTGACTAATAGAAAATGTAACTAAACAGGTAAATGCGGAGGGTACCCCTGCTAGCTCTAGCAGACCCCCAACACGCAGGGAAAAGATGTACAAGATTTGGGTGGATGTCATCACAGCCGTCTTCGAGGTTATGGATGCCCTCAAGGCATCTTGTCGCGACCCCGACTGCCCCCACGATGAGTTTCAGTTTTACTTCAAGTAGTCTACTCATGGTTGTGTCATATATTACAGTATAGTTTTTGTTCTGAGTTACATATGTAGTCTTGAGCTGATATGATAGTATACTTGTACCTATAGCTCGGATATTTTGGTGACTCCTTTTGCTATATATATATATATATATATCCAGTCACCTGTAGGCATTTACTATACTGTATCGGATGTAAGATAAATAAAATGTGTTGTACTTCTCTACATTTCTTTTTACTCTGTTATTATAATTATTGATGATTATATAACTGCCACACTCTGAATTGTCAAGTGAATAAAGTAGATCAATGAAAATTGCGACGGTAGCCTAGTAAGTGGGGTCGTTACACCACGGGGGTCCAGGTAGAGGTTGGTGATCCAGACAATGAAGAGGTGGTTGAGTTTTCGACCGAGTTAGCAGCTGATGGGGTGGCCTAGTAGAGGAAGGTTGGGACGTATATAGTTCCACGTCAAGTTAACGAGCTTTCACCATGACACGAGAGAGAGTAGTCAGGTTGTGGACAGTGTACAACAAGGAGCGTCCAAATATGGGGATACAGGCCCGCGATAAATTACCCCAGATAGTGTTCCGGTAATATTTTGCTTATGTGTGGAAACCACAATGATTTCAGTGATGTTGGTAGCGATGGTGTTGGACTAGCAACGAAGCTGAGTCACTCCTACACATTACACGCTTGGCGTGTGTCATCGTGGAGAAGCAGTTCAAACAACAAGTTTCTTCTACATCTGATTCCAAAGAGATCAAGGACATATTGGCTTGTCCAACACGCCAAGTGCAGCGTCGGACCCTCCATATAGATAGTTATCACATGAACCTTCTTGTTGGCAGGGGTGGACTGGAGGTCAACAAATTGTTTAGCACAAACAATCCAATTGAAGGGGGTGATACCGTCGAACATGGGAATACCAATCCGACAGAGGTGGGTTGGGTGGATGTCCTCAGCGGTTTGTGGAACCCTATGTAGTTAGTGGTCGAACGAGTGGGGCCAGTATGGAGGTGTCAGAGGTGTCGTTGAATGGTGGACCACAGGGTCTGCGAGCTCATATACAAGTAGAGTAAGATCTGCAGGTCGAGCTTCGAGTCGATCAAAGTGAATGGAATCTGTGGAGGCAGAAGAGGAGACATCCTCGTCGGGGCAGAGGGTCATGGAACAGGTCCAATGCATGTAACGAATGCACCAAAAAAGAGAATGGAGTTATGTATATAGATTGATAGAGGGTCATGGAACAGGTCCAACGCACGTGACAAATGCGCCGAAAAAGAGAACGGAGTGACGTAATTAATGCAAAAGAAGATACAAGGTTTAGAGACAAGCTCAACCAGATCTCTTGCAAGAAGGATCCCTCAACTAGCCTTTTTCTCTAAAGAGAGCCTCAAGCCTAATGATCTAAGATAAGCTAAAGACTCAATACGACTCCCTTATATAAGTGAGAGTGGGATGTACATAATTAAGGAAATGCCCGAAGACTACATAGATTGATAGGGGAAACGTGGCTGGTTCAGCGAGTCGTCTTCGTACCACCTTCCTTCAAAGGATTCTGTTAAAACGTTAACTTCGATCAGTTCAAGGTCCCTAGTTTATATATACCTTCATTATCTAAAAATGTCTTTAGGACTTAGCTATGGAAGCTTAATTGTTACATTTAGAAAACAGAACTACACAGCAACAGTCCATACTAGCTCCAGAAACAATAATCCCCAGCGCCATCACCAGTTGAAAAGACTAATTAAGCCAAGGCAAAAAAAATTGAAAACCAGAGGAACAAAAAGGGAAATTGCAAAAAAATTATTTTTTTTATTCTTATACAAAAATTATGCAGGGACAAGATTAAATACATCTAACCCTAGTTACTAAGTATGAACTGAATCATAGCAAAACCCATTGAAATCAGGGAATAAGCTGCATTACATTAAATGAAGGATTTGTTTCCCATAGTTTTGAGATTACGCAAAATAGAGAGATCATGGGTAAGTTTGGCATGACGTTTTTGCTCCGGTATATTTCAGAAAAAACACCAGTCATAAAATGAATTTGACATGATAGCCGTTATGACTGTCAAGGGAAAAAACTAATTTTGAACGTAAAATGGATTGAGTTCCATAGCCGAGGTCGGGCGTTCACGAATGTTGGTTCATAACCACTGCATTCATGACTATCACTGCCATGCAAAACGGACCACTTATCTTTTCACTCCCACGCAAATTGGTGAGCAGATATTCTCCATTCAGATCCAGGACAGAATTGTTTGAAATGCAACACTAATTAATCCTTTGGTAAGAGTATATGTGAGAGGACAGCTGGTAGTCAAATAAGGTGTATAAATCAGTCTGGTATTTGATTTCTCTTCAATGAAATGTTTGCATGTCTCTATATGTTTTGTTTTGTTGAATAAAATATATACAAAGGCTCGTAGTAAGGCCCAGCTAGAGCACATTACTTCTTTAGAATTTAGTCTCAAATCTTAGAATGAAATTATTGCTCCTCTCTCTCTCTTCTTATATAAGTGTACAAATATTGTGTACGTATGTATGTAAGAAATTAATAAAACAATTGAATTATTTCTCTTTTCCGTGTTTGTCTATATGGTATCAAAGCCATAATTCGATCCTTTAAATTTTTTTTGTGGGATTTTCGCTCTTCCTCTCGCCAATGATCAGACGATCTGGTGGTCTCATTGCTCGAACTCACCTCTGTGTCTCTCTCCACCCGTTTAATTGTTTGTCCCCTCACCTGCTACTTATATAGCCTTGTATCGTTGCCTCTTAGGACCCGCCAGATTGGAAATTTTTGCGGCCTCTCGTGCCCTGCCCTCTCTGATCGTCGGTGCTTCTTCTGATCCTACCATCCTTGTGTTCCTACCACGCTTGCTGAGTTCCTGTATGCATTACTAATTGTAGCATATGTCCAAAGGAACTCAGTCCCTCGGTTGAGCTTCCTTAGTCCGCTAAGCTCACTCAATCTATTGTTCTTCTCTGTGAGCTCCCACAAGTTCATCTCGTCTGACCGCTCAGAGTGTCTTGTGCCTGCCCGCCAGAGTTCCAATTTCACCTTGTTTGATCGCTCGGCTCGCCTCGTCTGACTGCTCAGATCACCTTGGCTTTTCCCGCGAGCTCTTTCCTGAGAGCTCTCTTGATTGCCAAGCTCTTGGCCGCAGATGCTCACCTCTGTCAAGCTCCTGCTCAGTTCCTCAACGGAACTGCGAGCTCTTTCCTCCTCCTCGCCAAATTCTTGGTCGTTGCTGCTCGCCTCTGCCAAGCTCTCGCTCAGTTCCTCGGTGTGACTACAACCTCAACGTGATTGTGTCATGGGGTCACTTTCCTGCCAATTTTACAACACTCCTCGCCTGCCTCAATGGACTTAAATGATGTCCCGTCTCTTCCGGCCCGTGGTGCGACTCCCCTATCTGAAGTGAGTGATGAGCTTTGGGTCACGACTATCTCTTATAGTGGGAAGAAGAACTTTGTTGAATCGGTGTATTCTGTTCGTCGCGTTCTTCAGACAAAAAGCCTCCTTCATCATCTAACTAAGGCTACTCCTACTGAGCCCACCGAGGTATGGCCCCATGTTGACGGTCGTGTCCAATCCTGGATCCTAAACTTGATGGACAGTGAAACATATCGTATGGCCTTGTATCATGAAACATCCAAGACTATGTGGGAGGAACTTCACTCCATCTATTCTGGCAAGGATAGCTCGCAACACCAATTTGACATCATCACGAACCTTCAATCTCTCGAATCAGTGGCGGTTGATACTTAACCTCCTTTGTTGCGCGATCCAAAACTCTTGTCAATGCCTGGTGAAACGGGAGACCCTAATGACTTAGATCTACTTTAGAGGGGGGCTAATAAAGTAATTAAAATTTTAATTGAGTTTTATAAGAGGTTAGCTTAATTGTCTTGATAGTTTCTCAGAATGCCCCTTTTACATATTATAACCACAACAATAATTAAAAGTGCGGAAATAAGAGATCGTGAGATAATATAAGTAACGCAGACAACACAAGAAATATAGCAGTTCACCAAACACGGGTGCATCCACTCTTCTGTCGCAGCAGGAACTTCACTATCTCTAGTGTTGCGTCTTTTGATAAGGAAACTCTTAGAATCGGGAGTTGTTGATAAGGCATCTTCGAAACCAAGTGAGTTGTTGATATGGGAGCTCAATAACAAAGTTTTTTGATAAGGAGACTATTGGAACTGGGAGTTGGTGATAATAAGGTCTCTCCAAAGCCAAATGAGTTGTTGATAAGGAAATTTAACCATTGAGTCTTTTGATAAGAAAACTCTTAGAACCAGTAGTTGGTGATAAGGTCTCTACAAAGCCAAACGAGCAGTTGATAAGGTAGGTAGCTCAACCACTGAGTCTTTTGAATGGAGACTCTCAAAACCAATTCTGAATCCTTTGAGGGGGGACTATTTATTCTGGTTAATTTGAAATAGATTTTCCACAATGTGTCCTTCAACAACTTTGAATGAACTAATTCTTTGCAGAGCTTTGTGGGTTCGAATAGGAAGCAACAATATGCTCTTTTTTTAATCTCGACTCTAGGGGAGAAAGTTGAGATGTGATCTTCAGCAATGACCCTTTAGATGAGGGTTTCTTCATTTGAATCTTCAGAGAGGGGAAGATTCTTCTTTCTGCTATCTTTTGTAGTTTTAAAGAATATTCCTTCTATATTGCATACTTGGGGAATATTGATCTTTTTTCTTCGTGCTTCATTTTGTCTTCTACATCTTCTTCTGATTCTAATTATTATTTTCTTTTACTCTTTTTCTTCTTTTTCTTTGTTGTCTTATTTTGTATATGTGTCCTTTTTTATTTTTGAATTCTCATATAGATTTCCCTAAGCATGCTCTGAAAGCTGCAACTATAGGCAAGGACAACTTGCTAGAAATATATCTTCTAACAATTGTATTTTATCCGCGATCTTCGACGTGACAACTTCTAAGAAAGATGACAGTTGGAGCAGTTCTAAGGGATCGACGCGGGTCTTGTTTGTTAAGAGAATTCTCGACGCTACTTTTGGTGAAGTCGATACTCATTTATGGTTTCAGCATTGTTTGAGAGATGCATCACTTATGTGAAAATTTTTGACGCAACCACTTTGTAATTGACACAGCGCGTGTTTTTCTTTCCGACGCAGCTTAAATATTATACGCTAAGTTCTGGTGATGTTTAAAGATAGCGACACATGCAGATAGTTTATTGTTGTTTGATGTTCTGTTAACTAAATCTAGACGCAACATAGCTTTGAAGCCGAGTTCTTCTGCTGCTTTCTTAGGACATCTTCTAGCCTAAATACGAAGTCTTTATTACTGTTAGATTGGTTTCTACAATTACAAACTTATCTTTTTATACAACATGGGTAATGTCCTATTAAATCACTCAATAAATTGTATATCAAATAAAGATATGGATTTTTCCCAACAATCTCTCTCTATTTGATATACTATTTTTATAAGTTTTTGAGTGATTTTTCAGAGAGAAAAATAAGAATTATAAGTAACAGTTTTACTTCTTCACAAATAATATTTATTGCTCACGTATAAAAGTATTAATGCACTTTATAAAAACAAATTAAATGTGTTTAAGAGAAGATTTAAACACATTTCACAGAAAAGAAATAAATGCATTTCACAGAAAAGAAATAAATGCATTTCACAGAAAAGAAATAAATGCATTTCACAGGTACATTATTTTGAGTATTTTCATTCATTTTCATTTCTTTATAATTCGTTGTGAACATTTTGTGCTCCTAATGTTCTACTTACATAAAATCCTAGATTCCACACCCTCTTTTTAGACAATTTCTTAATTATATTTCAGAGAAAGAGGAGGATTTGGGAAAGATATTGTGTTGTCCTGCGCATGTGTCTACCTTTTTATTGTTTCCCTCCTTTGCTGCATCCGCAGGAGGATGATGAGCTCCTGATGTGGTAGGAAAGATGATATAATATCATCTTCAAGCAACTACTGAGATGCATCTCCATCCACGATAGTCAACAATGGTCATTGGACATCTAGTGGCCATATATGGCATTGTCGATCATTGCATGAGGTTGTTTTACATCCACCTCATGCAAGGGGCGTGGATTCAGTGATCATATGTGACATTGCACATTTCATAGTCCACTCTAAATTCTCCCCCTTCTTGATTCTATAGAGAATAGAAATCAAGACCATCCTAGGAGGGAACAGTTCAGAGGAGTTGGAAGAATTATTTGAAGAAGACGGAGTGCTTCAATCAACTGGAGGCAACCAAGGCGAGGAAGGAAGAAGTATAGAAGTCAGAAAGAGGATTGAGTGGGAATGAGGTGCTCGTATGGAGCAGTCCTTTGAATAGGCAAGAAATTTGAAACGCCTCACAAAGGCAATATGACAATTCAGTTCTTCTGACCGAAATGATTGAGAGGAATAAAGGCATGCCTGCTAACCTTTTGAGTTTTCAGGAGACGTCGCACTCTTGGTTCCGAGGAGACGAAAAAGCTTTTCTTGTCTTTTTATCGCTTGTGGATCTAAGGAAGCGACTGACTTCTAGACGCTATGCACTAGACTTATCCTAGCTATGCAGAATTATTTTATTTCTTATTTCTTAAGATTTATTATATTTGTTTATTCCAATAATTTATCATTTCTAATTTAATCTTCATTTCACAACTGGTTTATGGTAAAGAGTGAGTTTTACATAATTATACGCAGCAGGATAATAAAAGAATTATACCAGTGAAAACATAACATCATATTTCATTAATATACAGAATATACACTGTCTACATTATTACATTACAAATATCTAACAAAAGTACATGGAATAAACTCATGTTAACCCGTGGACGAGCCACGTCTTCGACTGGTCTACGATCTGCCTCTGCCTGAGCCCGTCTAGCGGGGTCTGGTATGCTGGAGCTCGGTTCCTAAAAAAATGATGAACCAATTAGTTTTGAAAACTAAGTGATTTCTTACTCTTACCAGTAGCTTCGCACTGCAAGCATACAAGAGAGTCCGCAACAATGAAATCTATATAATATGTTTCTAAGCTAGGAACAGGTAAAATCAACGATTCTATATCTGAAATCAAGTCATTTTCTTTTATTCGTAGTTCGTTTCTCGAAATTCTTAGGGTCATTCGAATATCTCAATTATCCAGCTCTGTCGACCCTTAATATCATTATCCCTTAGGGCGCTTCTACACGCTACAGGCTTCAACACCTCCTATTGGATTCATATCATAATCTGTAGGAGTTCAACCCCCCCCCCCCCCCATGCGGTGTGAGAGTTCTACCCCCCTCACGAGGTGTAGGAGTCGGAAACATTCCCCCCTACTAGGTTGACCCGTGACATTTTGATGCGTCGACGCGTTCTCAATTTCAATTCATTTTCAATCATTTAGATTTGTTTAGTTTCTTTCATAAATATGATTTATTTGTATTTAGTTCCCCTCAGAATTCTATCGCTCGCTAAGCCATGTTAGCGTTTTCGGCGATTCATATATTCAGTGTCATCAAATAACTGAAAGAAAGGTAACTAGCTTAACAAGTTCACAAAAGAGGAAACAAAAACAGTAAGGACTCACCCCAACTTTTCCTTTTCCTTTGTACTTTGAAGGGTTCACGTCACGTCTATCGTCGGATGTCATCCTCTGCAGTATCAAATATCATTTATTTTAGGGTTGCGCCATAAATAGTTACGAGCGGACTCCTACGACGGTCACAACTACGACCTCTAGGAGTTGTCTAGGGAAGGACTAGCGTGGGTGATCAAAAAGAAAGCACACCATTCAGCCAATAAAAGGATTCAAATACCCACGATGTCTATCCAATTTGCTCCAATGCACAGCCTCAAGGGTTGTCACGATGGCAACACCAAGGGCTACGAATAGCAGCTCAAAGGAAGGTATAAATCCCTTCTAAAACAGCCGGACAGCTAACACCAAGCAGTCCAAAGGCACAACCGGCAGCGCCCAGGTAGCCCTCAACAACACAGTCGGCAAACAAAGGTGTACATGGGGGTCAAGACAAAACCCCTAATGAAACCGTAACCTCATCTCGCCCAAAATTGGATCAAATTCAAGGTTTATGGTTTGGAAAGCTATAAAGAAACTTTTGAGTTAGAAAGGAGTGAATCAAAACCCCAAACCCTAGGGTTTTCATCCATCATCAATCCATACACAAACTGCAGGATTAACACAGAAGGGGTGGAGGGAAGGAGAATACCTCTTAATCGCAAGAAGATTCACAGAAATCAGAGAAGAATCGAGCCCTAGAAAGCAATCGGCAGTAGTGGCTTCCGCTGTGTTCGTCGCCCAGTTCGCTCCGTCAAAATGAAGAGGAACGAAATAAAGCAGAGAATATATCACGGAACCACCGCTTAAACCCAAGCAACCGGTCACACCACCGATTCGACTGGTCTCAACCCATGCACAGCCACAGCCAACACACACCGGTTCACCCATTGCACAGCCACAACCAAACCCAATTCCAACCAAGCCCACGTTCATATCAAAGCCAACACACACCGCTCTCTTCTTCCTCCTCTCACCTTTCTCTTCCAAACCCTAACTCTTACTTCCCAAATGAGAAAAATGAGGAGAAACAACCGTTCAGCCCTATATAGACACTCTGGAGGAGAGTCTTTGGCCTTACGATCAAATCCTAAAATAAATCGGACGGCTAACAAGCCAAATGACGGATCTGCTTCCGTCCGCTACCGCCGGGCAGTAACTACCTACCGCCCAAGTTCATATCTCGGCCAGAAAATAATGTTGCGCTAACGTCAGCGATAAGGCTAAGGCCGCGCGGTAGCGTCTTTCTCGAGAACTCGACGTTTTCTCGAAAGCACAACATTCGACAAACTGGGCCCTTCGTTCGACGTTCGACGAAACAGGGCTATCGCCGGGCGATAGCTACTATCGCCGGGCGATAGCTACTATCGTCGGGCGGTAATCCTCCAGCACTCGACAAACGGATCTCTCGTTCGATGCTCGACGAAACAGGGCTATCGCCGAGCGGTACCTAGCTAATGTCACGCGCTAGCATTCAACACTCTCAACGCTTGGCCACTCAACGTCAAGCTACCGTCGGGCGATAGCTTCCAGAGACTCAAGATCTGAAAATTGGGGCCTAGGCAAGTGTTCCGTGTGGCGGCTTGTATGTCGTTTGAGGAAAATTAGAGTACCCTTGTGCGACGTCAAATCAGCACTGAAATCAATTATTTTCCATCATCGGGAAATATGTACAGAGCCTTTTTATTTATATATATGCAAACATATTAATATTAGACTTCGGGTCTTACAATTTAATCTTCATTTCACAACTAGTTTATGGTAAAGAGTGAGTTTTTACCGATAAGAATAATAGACATTATAAGGACCCCCAATTTATTTTAGGTCCTGAAGTTTCAAAAAAAATCATATTATGAGAGAAGTGAGTTCTCACAGAGCTACTAGGAAGTGTTGTTGATGAATTATACAAACAATTCCTCATGAAATACCCTACCTTGTGGCAACAATGGCACTCAAGCATATTATATTTAGTTTTTCTTTTGGACTGAATATTGTGAGGAGGGTTGGAATTCTCATATTTGTTTTATTAAATCTGCTGAAGAGAGATGCAGCAGTTTGGACAAAGAAGTTGGGTCGACTAGCATTCGAATCATATGCATATCTGCGTAGAATAGTATTTCCCACGACTTCAATGTTGTGTTGGTTACTATTCGACGCAGATCTAAAATTGCTTTGATTGTCATTCGATGCATACTTCGTATGTTTAAATTTGTTTGTCTTTTCAATAGGCTTCATCATTTCTTGATTTGAACTTCTTGAATCCTTTCCAAGAGATCCTTCCAAGGAGAAGATAGGAAGGTTTTCCTGAGATTTTGATGTTTGTAAAACATCTTTGGAATGTATTAAGGTTTTGCCTTTAACAAATGTCACGGGACTCTTCCAAGCAGGAATATATGGAGATCCCTTTGGCATGGTTGGATCAACTCCTAGCCCTAGATTTTTAAACCTTTTTTTAAGGTTTTCAGATATGTCTTTAAGCTTGCTGCTTCTACCATTCAAGGAATTTTCAAATTCCTCTGCTTTGACAAGTTGATTGTTCAACATAGCAACTTCGGATTTTAGGGAGATAATTTCTCTTTCTAATTTTGTGTTTTGTATATTAACAGCCCAATTTTCAATTTCAATGACATCACTCATCATTATTTGTTTTAGTGATGTCGGCTCTTCCTTAAGATCTTTGATTTATTTCACTGCTTTGAGATAAGCAAGGTGAAGGACTTCAAAGTCATTTTGGGCTCAGCTGTAATAGATGTAGTAGAGTTACGAAATTGTAACTTACTTACCTGAGTGACCTCTTCAGGGTCTATGTCATTGAGAGTCATGTCGTTGACTTCAACATACTCAATCTTTTCTTCATTGTCTGAGCTTAAGAAGCTTTCTTCACTTTGGGTTATGGTTTCAGCAAGGAAACATTTGTCTTCCATGTCCACGGTGCACTTAGGAGAAATTAGAGAGAATCATTCATTTCTCCTTTCATTAGTAGAACCAACTGCTAATCTGGTTAAATACTCCCAGATTTCTTCTGTTGAAGTGCAGTTAGATACTTTCAGGAAGATTTCATTAGTCAGTGTTGTCATGAGAATATTCATGATCTCATCGTCATATTCTTTGGTCTTTTTATTTCTTTCTGACCATTCATTCTGAATATATGCAAACATTATCCATCATCATCTATCTTTGTTGGTGTTAGTCAAGATAACATCATAAATTTCTTTATCAATAAAATTCATATTCAATCTAATTCTAGACTTTCATAAAGAGAAATTATTTAGATTGCAAGCAAGAGGTATTGTTGTTGCATATTCTCTGTTTTGAGATATGTACATATTTGTGATATGAATTTTTCTCAAGTGATTAGTTCTCAGGGATCTTATTGATCAAGGTGTTAGTCTTTTTCTGATCAACCTCCCTCAGATACCAATTGAAAGGAGAGACTTTAATCACATATATGTACTATAGAGAGGGGTGAATAGAATAATAAAAATTTTACTTCAGTTTTATAAGAGGTTAACTTAACTATTTTGATAGTTTCTCGGAATGCTCCTTTCGCATATCATAATCACAACAATAATTAAAAGTGCGGAAATAAGAGATTGAGAGAAAATGCAAGCAACAAAGAAAACACAAGAAATATAGTGGTTCCCCAAACACGGGTATGTTCACTCTTCTGCTGCAACAGGAACTTCACTATCTCTAATGTTGAGTCTTTTTATAAAGAGACTCTTAACGGGAGTTGTTCATAAGGTCTCTCCAAAAACTAAGTTGTTGATAAGTGAGCTCAACCACTGAGTTTTTTGATAAGCAGACTCTTAAAATCAAGAGTTTTTGATAAGGTCTCTCCAAAACAAAATGAGCTATTGATAAGGAAGCTCAACCACTGAGTTTTTGATAAGGAGACTCTTAAAATCGGAAGTTGTTGATAAGGTCTCTCCAAAGTCAAATGAATTGTCGATAAGGAAGCTCAACCACTGAGTCTTTTGAATAGAGACTCTCAAAACCAATTTTGAATCCTTTGAGGATGGATTCTTAGGACTCCTTTATACATGTTGATTTTAAATAAATTTTTCACAAAGTGTCCTTCAACAACTTTGAAGGAACTAATTTTTTGCAGTGCTTTGTGAATATGGACAGGAAGCAGCAATATGCTCTGCTTTTGATCTCGACTCTGGGGAAAAAGTTGAGTTGTGATCTTCAGCAATGGCCCTTAAGATGAGGGATTCTTTATTTGAATCTTCAGAGAGGGAATGATTCTTCTTGCTGCTATCTTTTGGAGTTTCAAAGAATATACCTTTTGTACTACATATTTGAGGAAGATTGATCTTCCTTCTCCACGCTTCCTTTTATCTTCTACATCTTCTTCTTCTGATTCATATTATTATTTTCTTCTATTTTTATTCTTCTTTGTTGTTTTCATCTGTATATGTATTCATCTTGTTTTTTTTTTGAATTCTCGTATAGATTTCTCTAAGCATGTTCTGAATGCTGCAACTATAAGTCAGGACAACTTACTAGAAATAGATCTTCTAACAGATGTATTTAATCCGCGATCTTTGGAATGATAGCTTCTAAGATAGATAATCGATGGAGTAATTTTGAGAGATCAACGCAAGTCGTGTTTGTTTAGAGACTTCTCTACGTTGCCTTTGGTAAAGTCGATACTCCTTTATGGTTTAAGCATTGTTTGAGAGATACAACGCTTATTTGAAAGATTTTGATGCAGCCACTTTGTAATCGACACGGCGTGTGTTTTTTTTTGACGCGGCTTAAATATTTTGTGCTAAGTTCTGACGTTGTTTTAAGATAGCAACTCATATGTGGATATTCCATTGTTGTATGGCGTTGCGTTGAATGAATCTCGACGCTACATAACTTTGAAGCTGAGTTCTTTTGCTGCTTTTTAGGGACATTATCTTCTAGCCTAGATACAAAGTCCTTATTACAAAAATTACCCTTTTACACAACATGGGTAATGCCCTATTAAATCACTCATTAAACTATATATCAAAAGGTGGGTTTTTCCCAACATCGGGATTCAACATCAGCCTCCAACAGCAGATCTCGCTGCCCCCACATGCTCAGAAAGAAGTGGTTAGCATCGTAATGATGATGTTCCGTGTTACGCCTCATCTCCACAACGTCCAGGTTCAAATCCTCACTTTCATCCACCATTCCTTCTCTTTAGGATGTATGTTACATGCTTTTATAGGTCACCCCGCTTCCCGATGCTCGTGGGACCCTCTCTTCGGCTCTCCTCCAACACTCTTCTACATCTCACCTCGTTCCTCCATTAGCAAGTGAAGCTCACGTCTCTTCTCGGGGTAGGGGTCACAACGGAAGGGCTAGTCCTAAATGTACTCATTATGGTGGGGATGGTCATCTTGAGGCAACATGCAATCGTAAGCATGGCATGCCCCCACAACAACATGCATCTATTGCGGCCAATACTTATTCCACGACCCGTACCAACATTGATGTCTGGCACACCCAGCTCCAGCAACTTCAGGGGATGATTAGTCATTCATCTGACTTTACAGCGTCGATCTCCAATGAAGGTATCTTTTGTCTCTCCCATAGTCCAACTTGGTTTGTGGACTCGTGTGTCACACATCATATTACTCTACAGAAATCTCCTCAGTACTTGAACTATATGCATCCTAAGTTCATCACAGTTGTCAATGGTGACCACTGCGGTTTCTGGTTCTGTTGATGAGCCTCTCACTTCATCAATCTTTCTTCACTCGATTCTTCATGCTCTAGGATCTCTATTCCACCTTCTCTTTATTAGTCGTCATGCTAAGACCTTGATTGCTCTGCAACTTTTTCTTCTTCTTTTATTTTGCAGGATCGACGGGTGCAAAATATTATTGATAAAGGATGACTGTCTAATAGGTTGTATACTCTAGACGTCTCTCTCACAGTTCTCTCCACTGTCACTTTTGTTCATTAGCATTGACGTCTTGGGCATGCTCCTCTAGCAATTCTCAAGAAACCTCTTCTTGATTAATCTCTCATTGACTTTACTTGTGAGTCATGTATCATCAAAAAACAACATTATTCTTCTTTTTTTCTCTCATTTTACTCAGAGCAATACTTCATTTGATTTAGTACATTCTCGTATTTGAGGACCTTATAAAACAGCTAGTATTTCTAGTTATTGTTACTTTCTTATATTTATTAATGATTAATCTCGAATGACATGATTGTATATATTTAACGATCGATCGAAACTCACTCGTGTGTTTCGTGCTTTTATTATTGAGACCCGTACAAAGATTTTTAGCTCCATTAAAATATTTCGAACTGACAATGCGCATGAATACACGGGTCATGCATTTACTAATCAATGTACTGAGTTTAGAATTATTCATCAAACATCATGTGTTTATACCCCCCCCCCAGCAAAATGGTGTGATTGAGTGCAAAAATCGCCAACTTCTTGAGGTCACTCGCTTACTTACGTTTCAAATGAAGGTTCTCAAGCTTTATTGGAATTTTACAGGTTTCGACAACTTGCTAACTCATCAATCACATGCCCTCCTCCATTCTCAAATATGTGACTCTCTTTAGTCTTTTATTTACCTCCACAAATCCATTTCCAGTTGTCTCTCACGTCTTTGGATGTACCTGTCATGTCCACTACCATGGTCCCTCCACCGACAAGCTAGCTACTAGTGCTACCAAATATATGTTTGTTGGTTGCTCTCGCACTTAAAAAGGTTATGTCGGTTTTTCTCCCAATAATCGCAAGGTTGTCACATCTGCGGACGTGATCTTCATCGAAGACCATATTTTTTACTCTTTCCATCCCGCTCCTCCAGCACCTACAATCCTACCGTGTCCTACTGTTCCCATTACGTCTCATCTTCCACCACTCCTCCCAACCTCGATCTGCATACCCTCCAAACCGCCTCTTCTTCGTATATACACTCATCATTGTGCTCATTCTAATGTCCTAAGATAGTTACCCTCTACTAATGACCTTGCACGACATGAAGATACGGCAGCAATATCTACCGCTCATCCTCTGTCTAATTATGTGTTTATGCATCGCCTTTCTCTGGTGTTTCACAAATTTACAACTTCCTTGTCATCTATTTCCATCCCTGGCTATCTACATCAGGATTTTCTACATCTAGGGTAGCGGAAGGCTATAGATGAGAAAATGGTTGCTCTTTGGGCAAATCAGACTTGCAATCTTTTCCCTCTTCCTCCTGCCCAGACTTGTGTAGGCTGAGTTTTTGTCATCAAACATGGATTGGATGGGATGGTTCAACATCTCAAGGCACGTATTGTGTCCCGTGGGTTTACTCAACAACCCGACCTTGATTATGATGAGACCTTCTCTCCTGTTGCAAAAATAAATATTGTTTGTCTTGAACTCCCTTGTTGTTCATCGATAATGGAAGTTGCATCAATTGGATGTAAAAAAAGTTTTTCTCAATGGAGATCTACTGGAGAATGTTTATAGCCTCTCGGGTTTGAGACCACAGGAGAGTCTCTTGTATATCACCTCAAAAAAATCTCTTTATGGTCTCCCACAATTCCTCGAGTATGATTTGACAAGTTTAGTCAAGTTATTCATGACTTCTCTCTATTTACTCGTCATCGTCTGACAGGCACTGTCATTCTCCTAATTTATATCGATGATATTTTTATCACAGGTGATGATTTACAAGGAATACACGTAAGCAAACATCACTTGACCTATATTTTTCAAACAAAAGATCTGAGAAATCTTTGGTACTTGCTTGGTCTCGAGATAGCACGGCTTCCTGATGGCTTTGTCCTATCTCAACAAAAATATTGTAATGACCTTTTTAATGATGTTGGTTACTCTAGATGCAAGTCAGTTGATACACATATGGATGTCAAACACAAATTATGAGTTCATGCCTTTGATTCTGGCTTATTCCTTCCGAAACCAGAGTATTATTATTTTCTTATAGGAAAGCTAATTTATCTTACAACTACAAGACCTGATATATCTTTGTTCTTGGGGTTGTCAATTGAAACATGCATGCTCCACGAATCTCTCACCTCTAGGCAGTTGAGCGCATCCTCCAATATTTGAAGAACGCTCCTGACAAGGGCTTGTAAACAAGCTTTTTTCTTTCTTATCTCTAGTTGTCCACTCCGATGTTGACTACGTTGGTTCTCTGGATGATCGTCGTTCCACAAGTGGATTTTGTATATACTTTGGTGGACACCTTATCACCTGGCATAACAAAATGCAGTTTGTGGTTGCTCGCTCATCTACCGAAGACGAGTATCATTCAATGGCCTCTGTTGTATCTAAGCTTATATGGTTAGAAAGCCTCCTAAGTGACTTGGGTGTTAAACTCTTCTCACTGGTCACTCTCTTTTGTGACAGTCAAGCTGCTATATATATTGTCAAAAATCATGTATTTCATAAACGTACCAAACACATCAAAGTCGATTATCACTTCATTCGGGAGAAGGTTCAACTAAAGAAACTGGAATTAAAACATGTTGCTACTGTTGGGCAAGTTGTTGATATTCTCACTAAAGCCTTACGGCATTCTCTATATTATTAGTTCTTGTCTAAGCTTGGTGCTTACGATCTGTATGCTCCAGCTTGTGGGGAAGTGTGGAATAAAATATGTACAAAGAACATAGCAAGGCCCAGCCATAGCGCATTACTTCTTTAGTATTTAGCCTCACATCTTAGAATGGGATCATTGCTCTTCTCTCTCTCTTCCTATATAAGTATACAAATAATATGTATATATGTGAGAAATTAATAAAATATTTGAATTTTTTTCTACATATTCGATTATGTTGTATAGCATTATTGCAAATTTACTATCACAATACAGTATCATTGATTATTGTCTCAAAACCTTCAAGTTTCAATAATGATCTTTAAAACAAAGGATTCACATATTCCCGAGGTACTGCTAAAAAATTGTCTAAATACTTGACATTGCTACAACATTTTTTTGTATTCTCCATATCATGATATTTCGTTCAGGAAAAATATAGTTCCAAGTTTATTTTGTCAACCACCCATCCATTATAGTGAGCAAATTTGTGTATACCTCAAGTACTATCCCTATATTTTTTTTGTACAAAAAATTGTTTTCTTGGAGTCCTTCTAAAATATTGTACTATTCAGTTTAACTGCTTGTAAATGAACTTTTTTACAATGTGCGTGTGAAAGATTTGAACAATTTTTGTTATGAAATATTTTATATTATGATGAATAAAAGAATTTCCCTATGATGAAAATCAAAATCAGTGTCGATTTGACGTCGCATAATTTATTTTGATGTTCGAGTGTTTTTTAATAGTTTTGCGACATTCGTTTTGTTTTTGGTCCAATTTTGTTATGTTAAGAAATCAAGTATAATAAATCTCTGGCTATACTTATGTCGACTGGAAGAAGTTCCTTGTCGACTTGAAGAATAGCTTGTCGACTGGACTATATTGACTGAAAAGAATGTCATGTTGACTAGACTATATTGACTGGAATAATGGCTTGTCGACTAGAATAAATGTCTGTGTTGACTAGACGCATATCTGTGTCGACTGGAAGTCTGTCTATGTCGACTTGAAGACCTCCATGTCGACCGGAAGATCTCCATGTCGACTGGAAGAGTTCCATGTCGATTGGAGGAGTTCCATGTCGACCAGAGGAGTTCCATGTCAATTGGGAGCGCTAATTTAGGCGGTGGTTGGGACTGTCTAGCTGGAATATCATAATATTCTATATCTATCTAATTTTTTCAACTCGACGAAGGCTTTTAGCGGTGAATATTGACTATAGACTTTATCTATACATTAACATCTGACTATTAACTTGTGGCTTTGTCTAAGCGGTGGATATTGACTATATTCCTCTGATTGGCACTTCCTCCTGCTCATTCCGCCTCATTGAGCTCTCGACCGGTTGATTGTTTTCTAGGATTGCTTCGATTTTCATTCCCTTGGCTCGATTTCCTCTCCTCCTTGATTGTCGGTGCTGGGAGAATCTGCAGAAGCTGCTGCCACCTCCTTACTCTGCTGTTGGTTGGCGGGTTTTGTATTTGGCCGACAATTAGGCTAAATCACCTCCACTGTGAGCTCTTCTCTTCCCTCTCTTGTCTGTTAATTGCTGAACCTAGAAGTTACATGCTGAAATTGAACCTTATGGTTGCCGGGTAGGGTTCCTGTCAGGAGGATTTTTGATTTGGGCTTTACTCTCCCTTTCATCCTCTGTAAGTTATTGTTGGCTGAGTTTGTGATGGGGCGGGTCCCGCCCGTTGATCGTATTCCCGATCCGACTCCGCGGTTGCGTCCGGAGGGCCGCCGCGAGTTAGAATGATATATTAATTTATATGTTTTGAGTATATTTTCATTTTTTTTTAATAATCCCCATCCAGATGATCTGGACCGTTGGATATGATGAGGTTTATTATAAATAGGAGCATTAGGGCAGCAGCCAAGGCATCGAGATTTTGGGAAAGAACAAGCCGCCGGCTCCTTCCCGATTCCTTCGGTCACGCCACCGGTGCCGACGCCGGAGGCCCTCCTTGGTGCCAACTCCAAGAGAGATTTGTATCTTCATCTCCTCACCCGCCATCTTCTCCATCTCCACGTCCGTCGGCTCCTCCCTGCGTCCCTGCTCCCGCAGCGACCACCGCTCCCTTCTCCAGCCGCGGCAGCCGCCCGCAGGAAGCCCTCATCCGCCGGCTCCTCCCTGCGTTCCTGCTCCCGCAGCCACCGCCGCCATCCCTGTCCGCCTTCCTCTGTTGCAGCAGTTCCAGCCGCCTGCAGCCCTGCAGCCCCCTGCCGTTCAGCCGCTCCCAGCAGTCCTGCCGGCCAGCCCTCCTTCTCCTGCAGCTGATCCGACATTCCACCTTCTTGCAACAGCAGGAACGACTTTCAATTGTCAGTAATGATGAAAGTAAAAAAGAAGCTTATTTTGAAACCAATCATATATTTTCATACCTGGAGAGGTGGTATCCTTGCGGAAATTGCTGAACTCTATTTCTTTTGGTTTCTGTTGGTGGGTATTTGGAAGCCCTGCGAACCCTAGTGATTACCATCCTACATCAATTGGTATCAGAGGGACCTGAAAAGTTTGAGATTCTCAAACTTTTCAATCCTTCTCCTGTTCTCGAAAATCTTTTGCATACACCCATGACGCTCTCCTATTATTATGATTCTGATAATTCTGAGGATTATGATTCCTATGCTCCTCCCCCTTCCCTCCACTCAAATATCAATTCCTCGCGTGCTACTTATTATTTGCATAACTCTTCATATGTCCCCTCCATTGCATACCCCTCCTATGAATCGAGGCGAGACTCTCGTCAAGCCTACGATTCATATTCCCCTTCTTCCACCACTTATTCCCATGAATCGAGGCGAGTCCCCTCCCATGCCTACGATTCATATTCTCTGTCATCTACTACATATCCTTCAGTTCGTCATTCCTCCTACTCGTATGATCTTCTGTCACCGTCCCCAAGAAAGAGACCTTGGGTTGAGCTTGGAAGAAACAATCAAGCTACAGTGGAAGAGAGTAAGCAGAGGAGGGAAAGGGAAGAGAAAGAAGATGCCATTTGGGCAGGTTATGTGAAGAATTGGCGTGAGAATGATGCTAAGGAGATTTTAGAGCAGCGAGAGAGAAGAGAAGCAGTCTTGATACAGTCTCACATCCGAGGGTTTATTCAGCGCCGATCCTTCAAGAAGATCACCAGAGCAGTCCTCGTGATTCAGTCACGCACTAGAGGATTATTACAGAGACAGTGATACCAGACAGTGCAGAGAGCTACTCTTATCGTTCAGAGATTTGCCTGCCAGTGGATAGAGCGCAGATGGACATCCAGTTTGATGGTGGTGGTACCGCCCTATGACCCTTCGCGACGTTTGCTCACTTTTATGGATTTGTCACAATGGTTTGAGCAGTCACTTCTCAGCTCGGCTAGGAACCCTTTTTTGATGTTTGATAATGCCCCCGATGGCAAATCAGTTGGTTTGGATATGAGCCCAGACTGGGTGGGTCATGGTGATTACTTGTTGTCGTTTGATCAGATTGATTGGGACCCAGGATTAGAGAGAGCTGCCCCCTTACCAGTTGCTACAGTTTTCTATCAGATTCGGGGATTGAGGCCGCCGCCCAAGCCTCCCAAAGGCAGTGATTACATTACTTGCCGCATCGCGAGACCAGCACCTGGGACTGGAAGCTTTTATCTGATGATTGGTGACAGTGGGAAACAGTGCAGACCACCCGCGAAGCCTCCTTGGAAGCCTTAAAGATTTGAGGGCAAATCTTCTGCCACAAGGGGAGAATGATGGGGGCGGGTCCCGCCCGTTGATCGTATTCCCGATCCGACTCCACGGTTGCGTCCGAAGGGCAGCCGCGAGTCAGAATGATATATTAATTTATATGTTTTGAGTATATTTTCAGTTTTTTTTAATAATCCTCATCCAGATGATCTGGACCGTTGGATATGATGAGGTTTATTATAAATAGGAGCATTAGGGCAGCAGCCAGGGCATCGAGATTTTGGGAAAGAACAAGCCGTCGGCTCCTTCCCGATTCCTTCGATCACGCCACCGGTGCCGACGCCGGAGTCCCTCCTTGGTGCCGACTCCAAGAGAGATTTGTATCTTCATCTCCTCACCCGCCATCTTCTCCATCTCCACGTCCGTCGGCTCCTCCCTGCGTCCCTGCTCCCGCAGCCACCGCCGCTCCCTTCTCCAACCGCGGCAGCCGCCCGCAGGAAGCCCTCATCCGCCGGCTCCTCCCTGTGTCCCTGCTCCCGCAGCCACCGCCGCCATCCATGTCCGCCTTCCTCTGTTGCAGCAGTTTCCCGCCTGCAGCCCTGCAGCCCCCTGCCGTTCAGCCGCTCCCAGCAATCCTGCCGGCCAGCCCTCCTTCTCCTGCAGCTGATCCGACATTCCACCTTCTTGCAACAGCAGGAACGACTTTCAATTGTCAGTAATGATGAAAGTAAGAAGAAGCTTATTTTGAAACCAATTGTTATGGCCCCGGACGATCTGGTTCCGAGGATTCAAGTACGTCAGAAGACATAAATGAGCGCCGGACCAAGACCGGGGCTGAACCATCCGGTTCAGCCCGCAATTAATCAGTAAGAAGAGGAGGGCTGAACCACACCGGTTCAGCCCTCAATGGGGCCGGCCGGCCCTGGGAAAAGGGGGCTCCATAAATACCCCCTTTTCCCCCTCTTGGAGCATGAATAATCTCTTTTTCAGGTATCTTCTTCTTCATGCACTAAACCCTAGCCGTCTTTGTTTCTCTTGCTTAGATCCCTAGCAGTAGCATAACATTTGGTATCAGAGCATCCGTCCTGCGACCATGGTGACGCGTACGGAGGCAGAGACGGCGCGTTTGGCCGCCATCGAGGAGAACTACGCTGCGTTGACGGATTCCGTGGCGGCAATCGAAGCAAACATGAAGGATTCGCAACAACACTTGGAGGAACGCCTCGATGAGAAGATGGAGGAGTTGAAATCCCTCCTCTTGCAAAATCTGAAGGGAAAAGCCGTAAACGTCGCCGGATCGGACACAGAGGCGACCAATCTCCCTAACGGAGGAAGCACGGGGTGCGGGAGTCACGGAGTCGGGACGACGAGCGCGTCGGGACCCGGATTCGGCGCTTGAATCGCGCCCGATAGCGCGGGCGGGGCCTCCGCTTCCGTCCCGGCTCCAGCGGATTGAACGGGCGGATATCCCGATCCGGGCGGATGGAGCAGCGGGGGGCTCGGCGGAGGTGCGGCTTCCTCCTCTGGATGCCGGAACAGTCCCGGACTGGACCCAGTCGAGCGACGGAGGCTGCGGTAGGGCCCTGGGGGCCGGGCGGAGGTGCGGCTGCTACGTGGGGGTTCGAACAGCCCCTGCCGGCTCACGGTGGACTGCTGCGGCAAGGAGGAGGTCCCGGACAGCATCCCGGACAAGCATGGAGGCCACAACATCAAGGATTTGGGTGTGTTTCGCCCCACCGGAGCAAATGCGGTTCCTCTCGGGCACAACGGCGAATTTCCCGCCCCCACCAGCAACTGTTCCTATCCGGGATACGGTCCGGCCACTATGGGACCGGGAAGGAATCCGGGGTGGAATCAGGGAGGGATCCAAGGAGATTTTGGGCAACCCGGAGGGGTGGGGCCAGACGGTGGCGGTTTTGGAGGGGCTTATCAGAGACCATACATGCAACCCAAGCTGACACAGATGAATTTTCCTAAGTTCCGGGGAGAGGACGCCCTGGAATGGATACAAAAGGCAGAGCTATTTTTCAAATACCAGGAGATTCCCGAGGCTCAGTGGGTACAACTGGCAGCCTTCCATCTGGAGGAGGACGCGTATCAGTGGACGCAATGGTTTTTGCGGGGACGCACTTTTGCCCCGTGGCCGGAGTTCATCAAGTCCTTCTCGGCTCGTTTTGGGCCTCTGGAGTACGAGGATGTGGAAGCCACCCTTCAAAAACTGCGGCAGAGGGGGACCGTCACGGAGTATCGGACGGAGTTCGAGAGGTTAGCAAACCGTGTCGCATGGGGGGAGCAGACCTTGTTGAGTTGCTTCATCTCAGGGTTGAAGGACCACTTACGGGACGAGGTCCACGCATACTTACCACGCAGTCTGAGTCATGCCATTAGCATCGCCCGGATACAGGAGGAGCGCTACAACAGGCAGCGGAGCGGATGACGACCAAGCCACCCGCGGCTTCCGCGGCGGTACGACGCGAGCCGCCACCGGCCATACGGCCGACAGTGACCAGGTTGACATGGCCAGAGATGCAGGACAGGAGGGAGAAAGGGCTGTGCTTTAATTGCGATGAGAAGTACACCAAGGGACACGCCTGCCAGAAGGTCCAGGTGTTTATGCTACGGGAGGAGGATGACGAGGAGGATCATCCGGGGGAAGCCGACGTGGAGGATCTGGATTTGGCAGAGTTCGGGGTTTCCTTGCAGGCCATGGAGGGGTGCACCGCCCCGGTGACGCTTCGTTTCACAGGCATGGTGGGCAGGGAGCGTGTGACCATCCTGGTGGATAGTGGGAGCACCCACAACTTCATCAACCCGGCAGTTGCTTCAAAGGTGGGGCAGACGATCGACAGGGGGGTGGCCTTCCAGGTTATGGTGGCAGATGGGAGCAAGCTGAGATGCGAGGGGGTGATGAAGGGGGTGGAGATCCGCGTGCAGAGCTATTTGTGCCACACGGATATGTACTTACTTCCGATTCGGGGTTCGGACATGGTGTTGGGGGTCCAATGGTTACGGCAATTACAGAGGGTGACTACCGACTGGGTCCGTCTGACGATGGAATTCACCCAGCAGGGGAAGGATTTTTGCCTACAGGGCATTCGGTCTTCACCACTGAAGGAGATTTCTGTGCGGAGCTTGCAGCGGTTAGAGGAGCAGGGATCCCCGCTAGCCATGGTAGTGGGGGTAGAGGCAGTGGCCACGACCCGCCAGACATTCCAGAGGAGATACAGGCACTTTTGTCCCAGTTCAGAGATGTGTTCCAGGAGCCCGGGGCCTCCCTCCGCCCAGGTTCAGGGATCACGGCATACAGATGAAGGAGGGGGCTGCACCCCCGAACGTCAGACCCTATCGATACCCTTACATTCAGAAGGCCGAGATCGAGAAGAGTGTGAAGGAGATGCTGGCGACCGGCATCATACGGCCGAGCACCAGCGCCTTTTCCTCACCCATCATCCTGGTGAAAAAGAAAGACGGGTCTTGGCGTTTCTGCGTGGACTACCGCAACCTGAATGAATCCACGATCAAGGACAAGTTTCCGATACCGATGATAGAAGAGCTCTTGGACGAGCTGCATGGGGCGAGTTTGTTTACCAAGCTGGACCTCCGTTCCGGCTACCACCAGATTCGGATGAAGACGGAAGACATCCACAAGACCGCGTTTCGCACACACGACGGGCATTACGAGTTCTTGGTGATGCCCTTTGGGCTTTCCAATGCCCCATCGACCTTCCAGGCAGTGATGAATGAGACCTTCCGGCCACTCCTACGGAGATCGGTACTCATATTCTTCGACGATATCTTGATATACAGTCGGTCATGGGAGGAGCATGCTGAGCACGTGGCCAGGTTCTTACAATTCTGCGGCAGCATCAATTCTACGCCAAGCTGTCAAAATGCTCGTTTGGGCAGTCCGAGGTGGAATATTTGGGGCACTTAGTTTCGGCACAAGGGGTCAGGGCAGACCCAAAGAAGATTGAGAGCATGGTAGAGTGGCCGCGGCCGGCGACCGTACGTGCACTTCGGGGCTTTCTGGGTCTCACAGGGTATTATAGGAGGTTCGTGAAGGGATTATGGGAAGCTGGCACGCCCACTCACACAGCTCCTCCACAAGGAGTCCTTTACGTGGCATGACGAGGCGGAACGGGCCTTTTCCGCTCTCAAGGAGGCTATGACGACCACCCCGGTGCTCGCACTACCGGATTTCACCAAGGAGTTTGTAGTGGATACGGACGCTTCAGGAGTAGGAATTGGGGCGGTGTTGATGCAGGAGGGGCGGCCGTTGGCCTACTTCAGCAAGGCTTTGGCACCCCGCACCTTGGGCCTCTCAACGGACGAGAAGGAGATGCTAGCAATTCTTCACGCAGTGACGTTGTGGCGTCCATACCTACTAGGCCATCATTTTAAAGTTCGCACCGATCACCAGAGCTTGAAACATTTCTTGGATCAGCGGTTAGCATCTCCTCTCCAGCAGAAGTGGTTGACCAAGTTGCTCGGGTATGACTATGAGATTGTGTACAAGCAGGGCAAGGAGAATTTGGCGGCCGATGCCTTATCCCGCCTACCGGAAGGTACCCTCTTTCGCCTGTCGGTACCTTTGATTGAGTCCTTGGATGATATTCAGCGCGAGATAGCCGCGGATCACGAGCTCCAGCCTATTGTAGAGGCCTTGTCTCAAGGCCAACCCACCACTCCAGGGTACCAGCTGATTGGAGGACATTTGTACTATCACGGGAGGGTGGTCATTCCCGCTTCGTCCGCGTGGAAGGAGGTCATGTTACAGGAGTTCCACTCATCCCCGACCGGAGGTCATGCCGGGGTGCTTCGCACGTTACAGCGGTTGCGGGCCAATGTCTTTTGGAGGGGGTTGCGCAGGGACGCGCAGCGTTTTGTGCAGCAGTGCGACATGTGCCAGCGGCAGAAGTACGAGACGTCATCACCGGCAGGGTTGCTCACGCCCTTGGACATTCCTCAGCAGATATGGGAGACGGTCTCGATGGATTTTATTGAGGGCCTGCCCCGGTCTCAGGGCAAGTCCACGATCTTGGTCATAGTGGACAAGCTGTCCAAATACGGCCATTTTCTCGCTCTCAGCCACCCTTACACCGCGGAAGCCGTTGCGGATCTCTTTGCCCGAGAGGTAGTGCGCCTTCACGGTCTCCCAAGCTCCATCATATCGGATCGCGATCCGACCTTCCTCAGCAAATTCTGGCAAGAGCTTTTCCGGTTGCAGGGCACTAGGTTGCGCATGAGCACCGCGCACCACCCGCAGACAGATGGTCAGACAGAGGTACTGAACCGGGGCGTCGAGACGTATCTTCGCTGCTTCGTCATGGATGAGCCCCGGACGTGGGACTCGATGGTTACACTGGGCGGAGTACTGCTACAACACTTCGTATCACACAGAGGCGGATTACTCCATTCGAGGTTGTCTACGGGCGCGCACCACCCACCCTGCGGTCGTATGAGCCGGGCAGCACCGCTCTGCCGGCCGTGTGGATCGTGCGTTACGTGACAGGGATCAGACCTTGGCTCTCTTGCGGGACAATCTCCGGGTTGCTCAGGACCGGATGAAGTTTGCAGGCCGATAAGCACCGCACGGAGCGGACCTTCCAGGTTGGCGACGAGGTCTTTCTCCGTCTCCAGCCGTACAGACAGCTTTCAGTTGCTCGCCGCTCCAATCAGAAGCTCTCCCCACGGTTCATGGGCCATTTCGCATCACTCGCCGGGTGGGGCCGGTCGCATACACGCTTGCCCTTCCTGAGGGTTCTCGCATCCACCCCACCTTCCATGTCTCACTGCTGAAGAAGAAGCTGGGAGCAGCCGCCACAGTGCTTCCTTCTCTACCCAGGCCACTACGACGGGGGAGCTGCGCCCCAGTCCCGAAGCTGTCTTGCTGTCCCGATGGAAGAAACATGGCACGGAGTACCGTTCCGAGCTTCTGGTCAAGTGGCAGGATCTCTCCGAGGCTCACAACACGTGGGTGGATTCTTAGAGTTCCGGGAGTTATTTCCCGACTTCCAGCTTGGGGACAAGCTGCCTCTTGATGGGGAGGGGAATGTTATGGCCCCGGACGATCTGCGGTTCCGAGGATTCAAGTACGTCAGAAGACATAAAGGAGCGCCGGACCAAGACCGGGCTGAACCATCCGGTTCAGCCGCAATTAATCAGTAAGAAGAGGGAGGGCTGAACCACACCGGTTCAGCCTCAATTGGGGCCGGCCGGCCCTGGGAAAAGGGGGCTCCATAAATACCCCCTTTCCCCCTCTGGAGCATGATAATCTCTTTTTCAGGTATCTTCTTCTTCATGCACTAAACCCTAGCCGTCTTTTTTCTCTTGCTAGATCCCTAGCAGTAGTAGCATAACACCAATCAATATTTTCATACCTGGAGAGGTGGTATCCTTGCGGAAATTGCTGAACTCTATTTCTTTTGGTTTTGTTGGTGGGTATTTGGAAGCCCCGCGAACCCTAGTGATTACCATCCTACATCAGTTTGCTTATTGGCTGGGTTTTACATTGGAATTTTACTGATGTAGTTGGCCAGCTCTTTGTTGTTGTTGTATGGTTGATTGTATTGGTTGTAGTGGCTGTTTTTTTTTGTGTTGGCCGACTGTTTCTGATGGGGTTTTGCCTTGCCCTTAGTGCTGCTGTTGGCAGCCCTTGAGTTGTGATTAGAGTCATTTGTGCTGTTTTTGGACTGTTGTTTACCTGTGTGTGTTGTCTTTTGTTAGCTTTTGATGTAATTCTTGACTACCCACTTCGTGGCTTTTATTGGCTACCTCTTTGGCTCTTAAAAGTGTTGAGTGGCTGAAATATGAAATGTTGAGTGTCTCTTATGACGTCATTATAGCTGAATTTGGATTTGAGTTTGTTTTTTTAGCCACCGAAGCTAGTCCGTCCCAAGACAATTCTTAAAGGTCGTAGTTGTGGTCGTCTTAGGAGTCTGCTCGTAACTATGTAACAGTGCAACCCTAAAGTAAATGATTTATTTTATACTGCAGAGGATATTGTCTGACGATAGACACAACAAGAATCCTATAAAAGACAAGGGTAAAGGCAAAGTTGTGGTGAATCTTTACCGTTTTGATTACGTATATCTTTAAATTATTTTGCATTATGAACAGGTAGAACTATTTTACTTTAAGCTACGTCTTTGTATGGACACAGAATATGAATTGAACTGAATTGAAGAAATTCAAAGATTTGAAATCACTGAAAAAATTGAAATCGCTAAAAGTTAAACATGGATTAGCAAGCGATGAAAACTCTGAAGAGAAAAATTATATAACTATTTTCTATCTTTTGAAAATGAATATGAATTGAATATGAAAAGAATAAAAAATTAAGAATGTATTGACGCATCGAAAAGCTAAGGATCAGTCTTGTAGGGGGGATAGAGCAACAGAGTCCACCTTGGGGGAGGGGGGGAGTAGAACTCCTACACCAAGAGGGGTTTGAAATCCCACGGAAATTGGTACTAAAATGTTAAATCTAGGAGGTGTGGAAGCCTATTGCGTTGTTGAGTGCCCGAGAATGGACATTGATACAATGGGCACAGATATTTGAGAAAATGGAAATTGACTCTCAACAATTCAAAAGGACTAAGATATGAATTCTAAACTGAAGAACTAAATAAAAATGCAAGAAATAAGAATGTGATACAGAAATGTGCTTCCTGTACTTCCTGTTTTACTACACATGTTCATATAGATTTGATAACTGCACATTGATGCTGACTCTTCATATTTGCTTGTAGTGTGGTTGAAGAGCTAAGGAACTCACGTAGTTTTCTAAATAAATTGGTTGTCAATTTCTCCTTTTAGGATCAGACCGCCAGCGTATCAGGCCCCGCTAGGAGGATACCTACGAAGGTAGATCGAAAGCAAAGGGAAGACGTGATTCGCCTACTGGTTAGCATTTGTTTTTAGATCTGTTACAGTTTGCATATGAGATAGATATGTCTACATATTCTCTGGTTGTACATGATGTGAAGAATAAAAAGTTATTTTACGTGTCTCCTGGTATAACTTCTATATTGTAAATATTAGAATTGTTGTGTTATTTAATTATGAAAACCGCTCAGAATAAAGATTTAAATTGTGGCAGATTTTGTGTCGTTACAATTATGTGGTACCAGAAATAGGTTTTTCGCAATGCGTATAACACAGAGAGTACCGGAAGGAGAACAAAACTAACTAAGATGTCCATATAATAAAACTTCATCATGTCTTATCTCTCAGGAATCTCTTCAAGCGTACTCAAGCCGTAGAATGCGAGAAGCAAGAGAAGAACTTGAGGGCGCCAAGGAAGCAATATTTGAAGAAAGTGATAAAATGGGCATAAAGCCGCCCCACTTCAGATTTCAGATATCGCTCAGGCCATTGTTGATGTGATCAGGTTGCTCCAAGACACTCATCCTACAGTGCCCCTGGTTATGGCATTCTTTGCCTCCTCCAACACTTGTACTACTTCTCCGGCATCAATCTCTTTTGATTGATACAGAATTAAGGTCATTTTTTTATTTGAAGCTGCCAACCTTCCATGGTGTCCTTTCACCAATAGATACTGAGGACTGGATTTTGCGCACTGAGATGATCTTTGAAGCAATGCAGTGTCCAGCAGAGCGGAAAGTAGAGTTGGTTGCATTTTTGCTGGAGGGTGATGCAAAGCATTGCTGGATCAATTTGAAAAAGGGAAAATTTGTTGCCATATACTTGGCGAATGTAGCCTGGGCTTAGTTCATCCGTGAATTCACGAAATGGTTTGTGTCGAAAACTGAGAAGAGACAGCTCCAAGAAAGATTCTTGCGCCTGGTGCAAGGAAACTGCTTTGTCCTTCAGTTACGAGGCAAAATTCTCCAGCATAGCCTATTATTTTGAATCTGCAGTGGCTACAGAAGAAGCTCGGTGCCTGCATTTTCAGGAGGGCTTGTGGAATGACATATGCGCATCTGTAGTTCGGTTTGATATTACAGATTATGGAGTCATAGTGTAGAAATCCCGAATAGTTGAGCTAGATTGTGAGAAAAGACAAAGGATAACAAAGATGAAGAAGAGCTTTAAAGAATGTGTCAGTCAAGACAAGTCGGGCAGATCTGGTGAAGCCCATAGGAAGAAAAAGAAGCAGCAGCAGTCCGCATCGACAATTAATACACAGGTATCGCAGTCGGCGGTGACCAATTGCGCCAAATATGGCAGAACGCACAAAGGGTAATGTCTGACTGATGCTCGTTTTTACTGTCACCAACCGGGGCATCGACAAAGGATTGTCCAAAGCTACAGAGGGAGGAAAGTACGAGGGGAACTCCAGTTTTACCTACCCATAATATCTATCATATTGAGACTTCCAAGGAAGGGGAGTAGGGGTGAGGAGCGAAAGCCGAAAACCGACTAAACCGACCGAACCACACCAACTTTGAAACTGAACCGCCCGGTCCGGTTCGATTTGATTTGGAGCTTTTGAAAACCGAAGGCTTATCGGTTCGGGTCGGTTTCCAAGTTGTAAAAACCGACTAAACTGAACCGAACCGAGTAATATTATATTTTTTTAAACTATGTGACTTAACTACTGAATAAATTAAGTACTTCTCAACTCAAGAAATATTGGGCGAAGATTTATTTGGTTTGGTTGGTTCAGTTGGTTCTTGACCTTCCAGTTGTCTCACTTAGTCACTTCTTCACAAATAATCCCGCTTACGGCTTATCTATAGCGAGTCAGCAACACTCCTAACTTCGATAATCCGATCGGCACGACGACACCTATTTTAATTTTCCCACACAGCGGCACAACCGCACTCCTCTTACCCTAAACCCGCAACCCGTGACAACCAGTGACAACCAGCGTGCTCCCGCGTCATGCCGCATTCTCTTTCTCCTTTCGGATTGTCGATCTCGCAGAGCTCTCTCGCATTAGGGTTCTTCTTCCCGACCTGTGATCGAAGGCGAACAGGCTCTGTATTAGGGTTCCTGTGACCGAAGGCGAATGCGCTCTGCATTAGGGTTCCTGTGACCAAAGGCGAACGGCGACATAAGAGGCTACGACCAGTGACTTAAGGCGAACGCGCTCTGCATTTGGGTTCTTCCCAACCTCGCAGAGCTCCATCTCGACGGAACCTCTTCTTTGTTCTGGGACAACCTCTCTGATTTCCTCTGATTTTCCTGGATTTCCTCCGGAAATCAGGACTTTTTTACTTTGGGACTTCTCCTTCAGGTGGATTCTTTATCTTCTCTTAAATTTTTGTTTATTTGTGCTTCAAGCTGACGATGAGTTTCATTTCATGATCGTATTACAGGCGTAAATCGCAGGAGAAGAATGCAGATGGATGGACCCCCACCTCGCAAGTTCCCTTCGGCGTCCATTACTTCAACTTGGTATGAATTACTTCTTCTAGACAGTCATTATAGAACTTTGCTTTGGTCATAGTTATGCAATTTCATTAGTTACTCACCTTTTGTCTGGCAAATTTATGATTCAGTTCATATTTTAATTATGTTCCGAAAAGATTCAAGAACTATCAGACAAGACAGTGAAATTCTAATTATCAGCAAATAACGTGAAAAATAACGTGAAAAATTGAACGATTCATGGCTAGCGGGGATGGAGTTTGTAGAGAATAGAGCACGATCAATGAAGGAAAACCAGAAAAACTTGTATATCTTTATTCTGTAGTAAATACAATGTATGAGTACATATATATATGAGGGAGAAGGAGAGAGGAGTCTCATATACATGGTGTGGGACTAATACAACAAGATAAAAAGAAAGACTAAATGGGAGATTAGGTGGGCCTTTATAGTATCTTTTCTAACACTCCCCCGCAAGCTGGAGTGTACAAGTCATAGGCACCAAGCTTAGATAAGAACTTATAGAATAGAGTACTAGACCGGGCCATAGAAAGAAGATCCGAGACTTGGTCAGTAGCCGGAACAAGTCTCAATTCCAGTTTCTTCATTTTAACTTTCTCTCGAACGAAGTGACAATCAACTTCAATGTGTTTCGTTCTTTCGTGGGAGACCGAATTCTTAGTTGTGTATAGCAGCTTGATTATCACAGAGTAAGGTAGCTGGTGAGGAAAGTTTTACTCGTATGTCTCCTAGGAGGCTTTCGAGCCACGTAAGCTCGGATACAACAGACGTCATTGAACAGTACTCGGCTTCAGATGAAGATCAAGCAACCACAACTTGTTTCTTACTGCGCCAGGTAACAAGATTTCCTCCCAATTAGGTACAAAATCCGTTGGTAGAGTGTCGATCGTCCAGGGATCCAACATACTAGGCATCTGAATACGCAATCAGAGTTGGAGTAGGGGTAGAGAACGTTTTGTATACCAGCCCTTGATCAGGCGCTGTTTTTAGGTACTTCGGGATGCATTTGACGTCCTGTAGATGAGACATTCGAGGAGAGTGCAAAAACCGGCTGACAACTCCAACAACAAAGGATATGTTTGGTTTTGTGACCGTTAGGTAAATCAGTTTTCCAACAAGACGTCAATATTATTCTGGATTTGAAAGGAGTGGATCTGGATCCGAGCCCCCAGCACAAAGTTTATGATTGACATCCATGGGAGTTTTGGTCGTCTTGCATCCAGAGTAACCGGCATCCTGAAGGAGGTAGAGACGGTACTTCCGTTGAGATGGGACAAGGCCATCCGGACGTCTCGAGATCTCAAGGCCGAGAAAGTATCGGAGGTTCCCCGGATCTTTTGTTTGAAAAACAGAGCTCAGGTGTTGTTTAATCATTTGTATTCTCTTTGAGTCATTGCCTGTAATTAGGATGTCGTCGACATACATCAAGAGGAGAACAGTGCATGTTGTGTGATGTCGGGTAAACAGAGAGAAATCTGTCGAGCGCCAAGTAAAACCAACCTCTCGCACAGCCCTACTGAATTTGCTGAATCATGCCTGGGGGGACTGTTTGAGACCATAAATGGATTTTTTGAGGTGACAAACCCTGGATTCCCCCGTGGTCTCAAACCCAGGCGGTTGTTACATGGAGACTGTTTCTTGCAGATCGCCACTTAGAAAGGCATTTTTGAAATCTAGTTGATGTAAGGGTCATTGGCGATGCACAGCCACTGAAAGGAGAACACGAACTGTGTTAAGCTTGGTCATGGGAGAGAATGTTTCTTCATACTCGATACCTTGTTGAGTAAATCCACGAGCCACGAGCCTGGCTTTAAGACGGTCAATTGTCCCATCAGTAGCATACTAGATGGAAAATACTCATTTACAACCAACAGTAGTCTAGCCTGGAGGAAGAGGAACCAGCTCCCACGTCCGGCTAGCCCAGAAGGCTGTCATTTCTTCGTCCATGGCTGCCTGTCGGCCTAGGTGTTGGAGAGCTTCTTGCACATAGTTAGGGATAGAAACAAAAGAAAAGTAGCAAAGGTGTGAAGCGTCGGGGACAGTCGATGTAAGGACACATAATTCATCATGGGATGGGCGGTGGAGGCAGGTGTCGAATCAGCAGGTCGCAGAGTGTCAAAGGTTGAAGCCGACTGCATTGGTGTGGCGGAGCGAGGAGGGCGACGAGTATAGACACGAATACGCGGGGGTTTTGGAAGAACGGGAGTCGTATCAGGTAGAAGTGGTGGTGGAGGAGAGGTAACAGGGATGACATGTCTTGGCAAAGACTGGGGTGGTAGAGGTGAGTTTGGAGCATTGACGTATGGTTGATCTTCCCGAAAAGTAACGTCAGTAGAGACGGTCACCTTCTGTGTAGTAGGAGAATGGCAAACATAGCATTTCTGGGTACGGGAATATCCGACAAACATATGTTTAGTTGCCCGGGGATCCAACTTATCCAAAGACGGACCAAGTGCGTGAACATAGCAAGTACACTCAAAGATGCGAGGCAAGAGAGAGAATAGCGAAGTAGACGGGAAGAGGAGACTATACGAAGCAGCATTTTGGAGAATAGAGGACGGGAGACCGCTAATGAGATAGCATGTTGTCGAAAGAGCAAAGTTTCAATATACCTTGAGGACCTGCATTTGAATCATGAGGGAGAGAGTAACATCAAGGAGGTGTCTATTTTTCCGTTCGGCAACGCCGTTTTGTTGTGGAGTATAGGCGCATGAAGACTGGTGAATAATTCTGAATTCAGACCAGATAGTGGCAAACTCATGGCTAGTGTATTCGCGAGCATTATCAATTCGAAGAGTTTTGATTTTGTCAGAAAACTATGCGCGGATTTCAGGAATAAAAGCCTGGAACACACGGGAAAGCTCAGAGCGATCACGTAGTAAGTATAACCATGTCGTCTGAGAGTAGTCATCAATAAAGGTAACAAAGTAACGACAGCCAGGTATACTAAGAAATTTGTACGGGCCCAAAATATCAGAGTGCACTAAAATAAAAAAAGCGGAGATACGAGTACAATTAGGAGGAAAAAATGAACGATATTGTTTTCCCAAAATACATGAATCGCACGTAAAAGGCGGAAGAGAAATATCAAGAAAGACCTTCTTGAGGGCTGGTAGGGGAGCATTCCCAAGACGTCGATGTCAATCAATGGAGGAGACTGATGAGAGGATGGTAGGAGAAACATCGAGAAGATAGATATCGTTTTGCAGTCGTCTTTTACCAATGATAATCTGCGTCCGTCGATCATGCATCAGAAAAGAAGTAGAGGTGAATGTGACCGAACAATTCAAATCGGCGATGAGGCGATTAACAGAAAGCAAGTTAAACGGGGAGCCGAACAGAGAGATATAGAGGAAGTCAGGAATAATCAGCAGCAGAGCCAGAGATAAGAACGGTAGCGCAATTGACCACAGTGATACACTTAGAATATGAAGAATCCAAGTATTATGGTGTCTTTAGCAAGGTGATAAGTGAGTGACACCTGAATACACTATACAGCGTGGACCAGTGGATAGACAAGCGATACCTTCATTAGAGACGGAAGCAACGGAGGCAGGCGGGTGACTAAACATCCCGTGAATTTGCTGGAGATGGAGGTGGACTTCATCAAGATCGGCACGAGTGCCAAAGGAACTGGGGGCAGCTACAGAAGCAGTCGAATGCAGAGGAAGACCATTTTGTGGTAGCAGGTCACCTCAAGTGTCTGTCCTTTCCGCAGAAAGAACACTTAGACCGAGACCGGGCCACCACGACCTCGTCCCCGAGAGTTTGAAGACTCTGAACATCCTCCACAAGTAAGAGGAGGAAGAGGTAGCAATGGCGCAGATGAGTGTTGGAGAAGGGCCGGAGAGGGAGATCCAATAGTATCAAGAGGCGGTGACACTTTGAGCAACATGAAACACACATCAGAAAACGAGGGAGTCACGGCAGACGAGAGGATCTGATCTCAAACACTCTGAAGATGAAGCGGGACCCGAGCCATCGTCATGGCAATACCGACTGCTTCCTTTTGAACGCACTGGGCAGCAAGGTCCAAAGTCGAGGGCTGATGCTGAATCCAGGTTTCAACCAGTATCTTGGACTGAGCAACAAATGTGGTTAGGCCGGTAGCACCGCCGGTGTCAAGAGTCTGAAGACCAGTAATGATGTCATACAGATATTTGAGACTATCCTTGCCAGAGTAAAGAGAATGAAGCTCATCCCGCATCGCTTTAGCCGTCTCGTGATACATGGTCATGTGGTAAGGCTCACCATCAAGAGATTTGAGAAGACATGTTTGAACGCCCCCATCATTAAGAAGTCGATCATCAGTAGGGAAAGCGGGAATATTGTGTTAAATGATGCAGAAATCCTTTGGATCGAAGAACCGACGACCCGAATGTACTCATTCAACAAATTTTTTCTTTCCTATTAGAGAGATAGTAGTGATGTGTAACTCGTCACGGAGTTCAGGAACAGGAGTAGCCCCCGCCGCAGAAGAAGAGATATCACTAGAAGTGTCCATGAGCAAGAGGGCAATCGGTTACACCGGACGGCTAGCCGGTCAAGGTGAACAAACTGCACGAATAACCAAGTAGGTACACCGGGCGGGAAGGCGGCAAGCAATGCGGCCAGAGAACGGCGACCACGAGAGGCTGAGCGAGCAAACCGCGCGAGTAGATAGACTGTGCGAGAAGATAGAGAAGTCGAGAAGAGGCACGCAGCGGGCAGACTGCGCGACAAGAGTAGGGCGACAAGGTCAATCCGCGCGACAAGAAGACACCGCGCGACAGGTGAAGTCCGTACAACAAGAGCGGGTCGGCAAGAACAGTCTGCGCGATAGCGCAACTGATAGAGGCTGGCGAACAGCGACTAAGATCGGGCAGCAAGAGCAAGCAACGGCTAGAAGAGAAGAGGCCGCAGCGGCTAGAGCAGAAGAGGTTGGCGAACAGCAAGGAGGCAGGGCAGCAAGAGCAAGCAGCGGGCAGATCGCGCGAACAACAGAGAAGAGGCACGCAGCGGGCAGAATAGACAACCCGCGCGATGAAGAGGAAGAAAATCGCGCGAGTAAGAAGACAACTCACCGCGGTTAAGACAGATAACCCGTGCGTTCAAGAAGAAGAAACCGCGGCGGACTCAACAAACCAGATTGCGGGAGGGCAGAAAGGTGGGTCCCAACAGCAGAGGCTATAAAGGAACTGGAAAGATAGAAGAATCGGAGGAGAGAAGAGAGGAATTCGTCGAGGACCGAGCGGATAGAAATAAAAACTATTTGATAAGGAGGCAGCTCGCCGAGCTTGTGGAAAAAGAAACTCGTCGAGTACCGAGAGGATAGAGGAGTTCTATCCGGCAAGAAGGGGCTCGCCGATCCCGCGGAAAGAAGAAAGGAGGAGAACGCCAAAGGGGTGGCGGTTAAGAAAGCAGAGACCGCCCAAGGAGGATCGGTGGCTCTGATACCATGTAGAGAAGAGAGCACGATCAATGAAGGAAAACCAGTAAACCTTGTATATCCTTGTTCTGTAGTAAATACAATGTATGAGTACATATATATAGGAGGGAGGAGAGAGGAGTCTCATATACATGGTGTGGGACTAATACAACAAGAGAAGAAAGGACTAAATGGGACATTAGGTGGGCCTTTACAATGTCTTTTCTAACTGAGTTGATGATCTTTCATTTGATTGGCTTGTCCATTATCATTCCTATTCATTCCTTTTATTGTTGTTCCTATATTTCATAGCTCGATCGAAGGTTAGTTTTTTCATAAATTTTCAATAGATTTCAATACATGGAGTTGTTGAGTTTGCCCTTGATCTTGATGTAATTGCTCGATTCAAAAACTCGAGTAAATTTTTTAGCGATCTTAAGCTATCGTGAAATATGTTGATTCACTTAGTTTAATTGACTTTCAGTTTTTAATTCAAGAAACCAAATTACATCTAATTACAAGCTACTATATATTGAATTCAATAGAAAAAATCTCATCAAAATTTATTAAAAAATTAACTGACACCACCATAATAAAATAAAATCATTAACGGTCATCTCATTCAGCACACTTTTTCAGACAGTCCATTTCCAACACATAAAAACATTTTTATATCTTCCTGTGTATATATCGCATAATATCACATGTGCTTACAGTATAGACTACCCAGAACAAGCTTGTAAACTATTTCTCTATAATGTTGATTATGTTTGTTCGTAAAAAAACCGGCACCGAACCGCAAAAAACCGACTAAAAACGAACCGACTAAGAACCGAACCGACTTAGAACTGAACCGACTTAGAACCAAACTGAGCGGGTTCGGTTCTGGTTGGTTTTGACAAACAAAAAACAGAGGCATGTCGGTTCGGCTTCGCTTTGGGTCAAAACCGACCCAAACAGAACCGCTTGCAGGCCTAAAGGGGAGTCGATTTCCTCTGTACCTGTCTAAGGAGACAGAGAAGAAAGGCTGGTTCAACCCCGATTTTTCAACGTGGGGCAGCAAGAAGCCAAGGCGGATGATTTTAGTTACAGTATGCTCCATGTGCATAATCAATTACTAAAAGTCCAAATTAATACTGGTGTTAGCCATTCCTTTATTGCCTCCTATAAACTTGATTATGTTCATACACGACAATATCGAGTTGTAAAATCGTTAAATGTCCATATGATGAATAACACGGTGTTGATGAATTAAAAGTGAGTCGTAGTATCATTGTCCTTTAAAGATGAAACAATTGAAGTGGATGTTGCAGCCCTACCGTTGGTTGAATACGATATTATCCTCGGTATGAACTAGCTTTCGAATCGAGATGCGGTAATATGCAAAACAAAATAGGTTGTGTTCAAGTACCCAGATGGAAGTGTCATTGTGTTTAAGGATTTGGGTGAAGTCTCAGAAATTATGATTTCTGCGATGAAGGCATGGAAGAAAGTACGGAAAGGCTGCGATGTCATTTTAGTGATGATTAAATAAGCAAAAGAAGAGAAGAAGGATATTACGACTGTACCTGTAGTACGGGAATATGTAGATGTATTTTCAAAAGATTTTTCAGGAGTGCCTCTGGACAGAAAGGTTGAATTTGAAATCAAATTGACTGAAGGAGCTGCTCCAGTGGCCAAGACACTTTATCGAATGGCGCCTAAAGAATTGGCAAAATTAAAGGTGCGGTTGTAAGAACTGCTAGACAAACGTTTTATTAGTCCAAGCACTTCACCTTGGTGAACTCCAGTTCTATTCGTTAAGAAAAAGGACGGATCCCTCCGTTTATTTGTTGATTATCGAGAACTGAATAAGCTGATGATTAAGAATAAATATCCTCTCTCACACATTGATGACTTATTCGACTAGCTGGTTGGTGCACAAATATTCAAATTGGAGGATGAATGCCAACAAGCATTTGAGGCACTAAATGAAAGATTAACGACTGCTCATGTTTTGATGATGTCTGAAGGTTCAGATGGTTTTTAAATTTACAGTGATGTGTCCTATAAAGGATTGGGTTGTGTGTTGATGCAATGCGGAAAGGTGATTGTCTTTGCTTCAAGTGAGTTAAAGGATGTTGAAAAGAACTATCTGAATCATGATCTGGAGTTAGCGGCGATAGTGTTTGTGCTAAAGATTTGGCGACACTATTTGTATGAAGTATGGTGCAAACTCTTTACTGATCATGAGTCTAAAATATATTTTCGACCAAAGGGAAATTAACTTGCAACAGGGTAGATGACTAGAATTCATTTTAAAGACTATGATCTGGATATACAATAGCATACTGACAAAACGAATGTGGTCGTAGATGCTTTGAGCAGGAAAAGCATAGTCGCATTATTCGTGATGTCGCAGTATCGCAAGAAGCTACTACACGAATTGCAGGAGATGGAAATCTGTGTAATCTTAAAGCAAGAAGAAAAGTGGGCACAATTATTCCAGATACAGATCCAGCGTTTGCTCAAAGATAGAATCCAGAAGTCGATGCCACAAGATTATTTTATGATGGGTGTGTTGGAGAAGATGAAAAAGGGAGAAACGAGTGCAATTGTTGAAAAGAATACATTGCTCTTCCTGAATGACAGAATATGCATGCCTAACGCGGATAATCTGCAAAGGATATTTTATATGAAGCGCACAATAAACCTTATTCGATACATCATGGACAAACAAAATGGTATTACGATCTGAAACAAGAATTTTGGTGGCCAAAAATGCAGCAAGATATTATGAACTGCATTGCTCACTATCATACTTGTCGGATCGTAAAAACTGAGCATATGAAGCTTGTTGGATATCTTTAGTCACTTCTTATTTCAGAACGGAAATGGGATGACATTACAATGGATTTTGTATTTCTTTGTCACGCAATAAGGCAGTGAATGATGGAATTTGGGTAAATATCGACCGCTTGACTAAATTGTCCATTTTATTTCGATCAAGCAAGGTGGACCGACTGAAAAGTTGGTTGAATTGTAAGTTAATATGATTGTGAAACTGCAAGTAATCCCACAAACTATAGTGTCTGATCGACATGGACAATGTACTTCGGATATGTGGAGACGGGTGCAAAAAAGGCTGGGAACAAAGCTCTTGTCTAGTACAGTCTTTTATCCAAAAACAAATGCTCAATCCGAACGTACTATAAAGATGCTTGAAGATTTATTTCGAATGGTGGTTCTGGATTTGAAGGGTTCGTGGGAGAAATATTTGTCGTTGGTAGAATTTATGTATAATAATAGCTACAAAGCGGCGATTCAAATGGCTACATTTGAAGCTTTATATGGGAGGCGATGCAGAACTCCCTTGAATTTCGAAAGAAGATGGAGAAAAAAAATTATTTCCAAAACGTGAACAGATAAAATTGAAGAAAAAGTTTGAATAATTCAGTAAAAATGAAAATTGCGCAAGATCGTCACAGAAATATTATAATGTCCGACAATGTTCGGTGGAATTTAATGTTGGCGATCAGGTGTGCTTAAAAATTAAACAATTTAAAGGAGTCTCTCGATTGCGTCGGATCGACAAACCGAGTCCGAGATTTGTAGGCCCCTTTCTGGTCCTTGAGCATATTGTGAGGTGGCTTATCGTCTATCTTTGTCAGATGAATTATAGAATTTACATGACATTTTTCATATATCTGCTCTTCGACGATATATTTCAGGTCCATATATGATGGTGTTTGCAAGTGACGTGCAGATAGAAGTTGATTTATCGAGTCCACCAGAATCGTATCAAATTATTGATCGGCAAAGCAAGAACCTGCAGAATCGTGATGTTACCTTTGTCAAGATCTTATGGAAAGGTCACACCACCAAGGATGCTACTTGGAAACGAGAAGACATGAGTTTGAATTTATTATGATGTTTGAGTTTTTTTAATAGTTTTGTTGCGTTCTTTTCATTTTTTGCTAACTTTTATTATATTATGAAATCTTGCATATAATAAATCTCTGATTGTACTTATGTCGACTGGAAGAAGTGTCTTGCCGACTGGAAGAAGTGCCTTGCCGACTGGAAGAATGGCTTGTTGACTGGAAGAATGGCATGTCGACTGGACTATATCGACTTGAAGAATGGCTTGTCGACTGGACTATATCAACTGGAAGAATGGTTGTCGATTGGACGATGTCGGCTGGAAGCTTGCTGGCCGAAAGAAATGTCTATGTCGACTACACATATCGGTGTCGACTGGAAGCCTGTCTATATCGACTGGAAGACCTCCATGTCGACTGGAAGATCTCCATGTTGACTGGAATATCTCCATGTTGAATGGAGAAGTTCCATTCGACTGGAGGAGCTCCATGCCGACTGGAAGCGCTCCTTTAAGCAGTGGTTAGGACAGTCTGGCTGGAATATTATATAATATTTTATATTTATCTAATGTTTTTAACTGGACGAAGGCTTTAAGCGATGGATACTGAGTGTTGACTTTATCAATACAATAATTTTGATTGTTAGCTTGTGCCTTGGTTTTGTTCCTCTGATTGGCCCTTCCTCCTATTCATTTCGCCTCCTGGAGCTCTCGGCCATGAGAATTGGTGGAAGTTCTATGAAAATGAAACTCCATATTTGAAAACTATGGCCATGCGAATCTTGAATTTGGCAACTAGCTCCTCCGGTTGCGAAAAGAATTAGAACACTTTTGAGATGATAATTTATTTGTAAATATATATATTTTAAAATGATATTTCAATAATATCTTAAGATGATAATGCACTTATATTATATTTAGATTCATTCCAAGAAAAAGAATAGACTAGAAAGTAAAAAATTGAATGATCTTACATTTGTAAAATTTAATTCTAAGCTAAAGTCTAAATATTTTGATCCATCTCGAGACTCAATATCTGTAAAGACTATTGATGAAGGAAAAGTTGTTGAGTGGTTAGCGGGTCCTGCTGATGATGTTGTATATGATGATGACGAACTGTCTCTTAGAGAAGGGACAACTTGGACTCGGATTGGGGACATCATCGGTGTTGATGTGGGGTTCTAGGAGAAGTGCAAGGCCGACTTTAAAACAAGCATGTAAGACAAAGAGAAAGGAAAACGGCCAATGTCGGAGAGGGATGAGGATGAGAGTTCTGAGGAGGACATTGCTAACACAAAAATGATCGACACTTCCGAGGATTTATCCAACAGATCAAGAATCTTGATAATATTTAGGTGAGTTGTATTAAGTTAATTCTTTTTGTCATGTCAATTAATCTTTAATATAGCTCTTAATTAAATGTTCGTCATTGATTTCAGGAAAATAATATTATAAATTTATATTAGAGTAGCAGATTTTGTGGAGCGCTAATATTTTAGTAATAAGTTAAGGTAATCATTTAAAGTATGTAACCATTCTTATTTATTATAAATTGATTAGACACTTGTTAGTAGTTTAATCTTCTCATATGAATTTTAGTTTGCACTTAATCAGATAAAATAATTATCATCTAATTAATAAATGAAAAATATTATAATATATATATAATTATAATATTACAATCCGGTATTTTAAAATATCTCTGATATATCCCCGCAATCCGACATCCGGTATAAAACACCCAAACCGACATGAGTCCGACATCAGACATCTGCAACCTTGATTATAAATAAACAAAAGAAAGTAATTTTCTTTTGCGCTAAAGAGCAATGACCTTCCTCTGTGGAAGGGCCAAAGCCAAGTGTGGGGAGAATGATTCTTTTCCGCAAATTACATGCAAATCTAGAACAAAATTCCACAATATTATATATCCAAGCAAATGAGAATTTTCAACGCCATGTTTTATTTAGAAAAGCAAGATCCATACAACGAATAACAACTCACAAAGTACGGGGCTGTCATGGGAGAGTAGATCTGGCGACGTACGTCATGACGGTGGCTGAAATCTGAAAATATAGTGGCCGAAATCCGAAACTATAGGGGCTGGTGGATTGGATCTGAGCGGAGGGGGCTGGATCTGAAAAGATGGGGCTGGATCTGAGAAGAAGGGCTTGGAAGGGGTGGGCGGCTATAGGAGAGTATCGGCTACAGGCTTCCGGTACTGGGGCTCTCAGTATTAGCAGGGAGGGAGCTGATAGAAGAAAACGAGGGGTTGGAAGCTTGATCTAGAGCAGCTTGATCTAGAGCAGTTGGACAGGGAAAATAGCCTGTCGGAGGCTGCAGCATGGGGAGTTTCGGCGATAGGCTGGTTTAAAAGGTGGTGGCGGTATTTTACAGGAGGAAGGGAGCAGGAAACGAAAATAGTGAAGGGGAAGGGAAGGGATAAATCGAGTTGTTGATGTTTGGGTTGGGTGGCTAGGGTTTGGAGGTGAGTGAGGGCTCCGATTGGAGCTTGGGAGTGTGAAAGAAGGCAATAGATAGGGGATACTTTGGGGATGTGGGAAAACACCTAGGAGTAGTCATATAGGGATTCGTGGTGTCGTCACCAAGAGGGGATCACCAGATTCCGGGAATAAAACTTATCAAATGTCGTGCAAAGAACTCAACTGACTCGTTAGGGAGTGACTCTAATGTCACGGTGATAAGATCAATACGCTTCTTAGATTTATAACCTGGCACTATATTGAACGAACTTAACCCAGACTACCAGTAGACCTATTGACTGAACTATTATATGCAAACTCCGCAATGGGGAGTACCGAGTCCCCACTAGATGCATGCCCACCTACTAAACACCTAAGTAGATTCCCTAAACTCATATTTATCACCTCAGTCTGCCCATCAGTCTGAGAATGGTAGGCCGACGAAAATTTAAGGGTGATGTCAGTCTTCCGTCATAACATCTTCCAGAAATAACTCATAACTCTCGCATCCCTATCCACACTATAAATTTTGGTATACCATGTAATCTAAAGACGCCTCTCAAAAATAATGGCATGGCATGGGATGCGCCGGCGATCTTGCTACATGCAATAAAATGACCAATTTTTGAAAATTGATCGACTATAATAAAGATGGAGTCGTGTTTCCTCAGAGTGTCAGGTGCCTAAACACAAAATCCATACTAATATCCTCTCAGGGATAGTGTAGAATAGGTATTGGGGTATACAAGCCAGTGTTTTGCTTAGTGTCTGTGGTCGTTTGACAATTGACAAATATGGCAATATCGGAAAAAACGAGCCGCGTCCTTCTTCAGGCTCAGCCAATGAAAATGGTCCTCCACAATAGTTAGCGACTTGTCCCTACCAAAATGTTTGACGGCACTACCAGCATGTAACTCATAAACTAAGTAATCATGATATGAGGTCTTGGGTATGCATAGGAGGGAGCCCCAATATAGAGAACTGTCAATAATGAGACTCGGTTGCTTAGCGCATCAGCCGGTTTGTTCTCAACACAGGTGCAGTGTTTAAGAACATAATGAAAACTCGGTACATGCTCAACCCACTTGGCATGCCGATGAATTAACTTCCTTTGTGAGTCTAAATAATGCAATGTTCAGTGATCAAATTAATTACAAACTCCAGAGGAAGGAGATAGTACCTCTAATAGCATAGAGATTGGACAATAACTTAAAACTCTAAATCATAGTTTGAGTATTTTATCTTGGCTACGTTTATTTTCTCATTGAAGTAAGAAACTTGATGTCCCTCCTAACTTAATACACCTCCAATACCAACACCCGACGCGTCAAAAGCAACCTCAAATGCTCTGCTGGAATCAGGGAATCTCAAAACATGAGTGGTAGTCAGCTTGTCCTAAATCACTTTGAATGCTCGAGTGGTTGTTGCGGTCTACTGAAAGTCTCCCTTGTGGAGGTAACTCATGAAAGGGGTCATAATCGTGTTAAACACCTGAACAAACCTCCTATAAAAGGTAGCAAGTCCATGAAAATTATGGGCCTCATAAATAGTAGAGGGTATGGGCCAATCGTGAATGGACTTGACATTTTCAGGTTCAACAGATACTCCAGTTGAGGAGACAATAAAACATAGGAAGTAAACCAACTCGGACAGAAATGAACACTTCTTTAAGTTCATGAATATTTTTTCCTTGTGGAGGATACCAAATAAAAGTCTCAAGTGCATGAGGTGATCAGTCTGAGTCTGACTATAAATCGGATATCGTCAAAATATACGACTAGGAACTTGCCCATATAGGACCACAACACCTGTGTTATAACTCGCATGATGCTACTAGGGGCATTTGGTAGCCGGAATGGCATGAACAACCACTCTTACAGACCGCCATTGGTCTTGAATGCAGTCTTCCACTAATCTCCTTGTAGAGTTCGGATCTGGTTGTACCCACTGCAAAGATCAATCTTAGAGAAGATCCAAGCACCTGTCATCATGTCAAGTAAATCATAAAGTCGGGGAATGGGAAGTGATACTTCACGGTAATCTTATTGATCGCCCAACTATCAATACGCATATGCCAGTTGCGGTCCTTCATAAGGGTAAGAAGGGCGGGGATCGCACAAAGGCTCAAGATCTCTCGAATGAAATGCTTTTGAAGAAGCTCATCAACCTATCTTTTGAGCTCAATGTGCTCATCAGGGTTCATATGATAATGAGGCAGGTTTGTGAGCGAGGCTCTTGGGACTAGGTCAATAGCGTGTTGAATATCTCGCGGGGTCGGTAACTCGTCGGGAGCTCGTCAGGCATAATATCAGCAAACTCATCAGAAAGAGAACGAACATCTGGGTGGGGTAAGGTGCATCAGTAGGACAATTAGAGATCATGGTGGCCACCGCTGCATAAACAATACAAGCATTGATGAAGTCTCTCAAAAACTAGCTATGTCTCAAGATGTGTAGGGGTCTCGAGGAGCTCGTATTAACTGATGGATCAATCTGACCCTTGGAATTCCCTTTGAGTTAGGTAGAGGACAACGTGATCTTCCGACCCGTATCATAAAAGACACACGCGTTCGATTGGCCAAAACATGTAGCATCACGAACGTATAGTCAAGGTCTCTCAAGTAATACATGTGCAATGTCCATTGGGATGACGTCACCACACATGATCCTAAAAAGTAGCAAGGCTAGTCGGAACAAAACACCGCTGTGAAGACCTGCTGAATCACGATTTTGTCTACCCCAAATGACACAATAGGCGTGGGGGTGAGGCTCGTCCTTCACCTGCATACACTCTAGACACTTTTGGGCCACGATATTCACACAGCTCCCACTATTTATAGTTAGCTTGCAGGGTCCGCCTCACTAGAGAAATACATGTAAAAGATAGTAGTGTGACGTCAATCCTTATCCGCACGAGGATATGCAAGAGATGTTTAACTACTCCCATCTCCAAAGATCTCTCAACATCACTCTGTCAACATTCCACAATAGTGGTCGCAATCTCCTCAACAATCTCCTCTTCGACCTAAAGATTAGGCTCTCCCTCCTCAATAAGCAGGTTTTGCGTAGGGCATTGAGATTCTAAATGTCTTCTGCTAGAACATGTATAACACTGGATGCCTCCGGGCTTGGGGTGCTCGGTGATGGAGGCCTTTCCCTTCGTGTCCATGGGATCACGGAGGGGGTGCACAGTAGCTACAGCCTGTGGTGGAGCATGTCTCCTAAATGTTGAGTCGTCGTCGGGTCTAGAGGGCCCTTGCCTAGGCCCCGAAGAGCAAAGGTACAACTCATACTCTAAAGCGAGTTGATAGATCTTCTCAATGCTCTTGAGGCAATGTGGGATTAACTCTCTACAAATATCAGCTCGAAGTTCGGCCCTAAAACGAAGGCGATGTCAATATGCTCCTCTGAAATGTCACTCCTAACAACAAGCTCATCAAAACGGGTCATATATTCTCGGAAGTAAGTAATACAACTGATAAGTAACTAGTCTTTGTAGGATGCAGCAAGATACTTGTTTTTTGGTCCTACTTTATATCACCCATCCGGTGATGGGATAATAACCTTCCCTATCAGCTGCCCTATCTACGCTGGTTCAGAATACTTTCGTTTGCACATGTAATTTCATTTTGGCAAACCGGACATATCGCTCTCCAATCGCTAAAAACCTTTAGGTCCATGCAACCACCAAAGGAAGGCGCATTTATGTGAATGTGGTTGGTGATGTCATCCTCTTGTGGAAAACTAACTCAGCGCAACTCTAATAATCCTCATAATACTCATTATGTGCATAATCGTGTCGAGCGGGTGCGGATCGCGCTCTCTACGATCGGTATCATAATAGTCATCATGGTCATGATTACGGCGACTGCGGAGCCGCATGATCTCTATGATTATGTGGAAACAAACAGGGCCCGTCTCGATGGGTAGGATGCCTGACATATGTAGACCTTGTCGGCACTCTGGGGTGTGATCAGGGTTTTGCCTCATAGGTGGTGCAGGATCTAGACGGGAATACATGATGGTGTCGGTCAAGTGGAGGTAGAATACCCATCGTCCACTAATCAGGCGAAGAGGAATGTTAGGATCATCCTCAAGGGGGTCCTACGTCATGTCGTGTGTCTCTCAAGTTTTCTATAGTTTCTTGCCGATTATTTATTATGCAAGGTCATGACGGAAGTCCTGGAACTGGGTACACATTGTCTAAACGTCCAATGAGAAGTAGTTGAAATTCGACTAGAAACATACCCGAATTTGAGCTAGTTGTCCGGTCATCAGTGATGTGTGCTTCGAACATTAAAATAAAAAAATTCTACCACTACGGAGCAAATACGTGACCCAAACCTTGGATTTGATACTAGTTAATGTAGGGTAGGGTGTGTGGTGCAAACTATAATACAATCTTAGTGGGTATTCGGATATTGACCTTACGACTGTAACACTAAATGTGATGTGACCATACAAGAAATGACGACAATAATCAAAAGATAGCAATAATATTAAATTCGTGCAATTATAATAAACAAGCGAAAGTAATTTATTTTGGGCTAGAGAGCCATGACTTTCCTCTGTGGGGAGTGTCAAAGTCAAGCACAAATCGAATGATTCTTTCATGCAAATCACAAATAAATCAAGAACAAAATTTCACAATACTATATATCCAAGCAAAGGAGAATTCTCAACACCATATTTTAATTTAGAAAGCAAGATCCATACAATGAATAACAACTCAGAAACTATGGGACCTGCCATGGGAGAGTAGATATGGCGACGAACGTCGTGAGGGTGGCTGAAATCTAAAAAAATACTGGTCGGAAATTGGATCTGAGCGGAGGGGGCTAGGTCTGAGAAGAGGGGAATTGGGAGGGGTGGGCGGCAACAGGATTCGGGACCTCGGTATTAGTGGGGAAGGGGTTGATGGGGTAAAAAGAGAGGTTGGGGGCTTGATTTGGAGCACCTGTGTGGGGATAACAGCCTATCGGCAGATGTAGTAGGGAGGTCGGGCGTTCGGCTGGTCCATAAATGGTGGGTATTTTACTGAAGAGGGGAGCAGAGAAACCGGAAATAGGGGAAGGGAAGGATAAATCAGGTTGTTACTATTTGGGTTGGGAGGCAAGGGTTTGGAGGTGAGTGAGGCGTTAGATTGGAGCTTGGGAGGGAGAAAGGGGGCAATGGATAGGTGATACCTTGGGGATGCAAGAAAACACATAGGAGTCATCCCCTAGGGCCTCACGGAATCGTCACCATGAGGGGATTGTCGGATTCCGGGAACGAAACTTCACCATAATCTGCAATGCCCTCTAGCAGCCCTTATACTCTATATTTATAATAAAACAATACTACGGCACCCTGAAATTGATGGTTATGATTTATCAGAGATACGGCGGACTCGATTACAGGAAATAAAGCTAAAACACAGTGATACAATATATGAAAAAACAGGTAAACGACGAGCCGGATGCATTCCTGAAGTTGGATCACCAATCTGATCAAGTCCTACGCGAATACACGAACGTGGATCCCGCCTTGCGACGAACCAACTCTGATGGATCCCTATCAATACCAACAGACATGAATGCAACATTGGTAATGTAGTGTCACTAAGAAGGTGAGGTAATAACTAAATATAATATATTCATACATGTAACCACATCCTCCTGCTCCTTGGCCTCCAGCTTGCCAAGACAATAAGCTCTAGGTTGCACCAAACATTGTCCTGGGGTTGGCTTTACATCAGTGTCCAACACCACCTTTCCTTTGTCGATCATACTAGGACCATCAATCTCGACCTTCGGCTATTAAATTGATCACATTAATGTGTGGTAAACTATGAAGGAAAGTGTTAAATTTATGATGATCACAAGCATAAGATTAATTACCTGATTATTAAGAGGTCCTTCGTAGTAGCAGGCTATGTGTTCAAGTTGCTGGCATCTATAACATACTTCTAAAGCAACCAAGCATCCACCCTGATGGTAGCGGTTGCACTTAAGGCAGAGGGGAAAATTCTTGACATTGGCCTCAGACTGATTTCTTTTCTTATTGTTCGTATTCTGCTTGTTGTTCCAATTTTTCCTTTGATGATTTTTATTATGAAGTTGTTGTAGCGCTTTTTGAGTTCGCGTGTTCTTGAAATTAGAGCTCCTCTACACCCTCAGTTGGTCCTCCTCCAACTTCCCAGCATTATTCACCGGCCCTTTTATAATTAGCAATGTGTATAGTTAACAAAGGTTGTCTTAGGGAGTAACGAAGGCCTTCCCTGAAACGGTTATCTTAGGAGTAACGAAGGTCTTCCTAGCAACAAGCTCGCATAGCGAGACCAATGCGTAAACTCTCGCACATAGGTCGTGACAAACTTGTCTCCCTGTATAAGTCTGAGGTACTTCTCCTGAATGGTACGACGCTCTGAAGAAGACACAAACCAATATGAAAATATTGTTAAGAATTCGTTTCAAGCAAACATATTCGCAGAATGACCTGACAAAAGGAGAGATCGCATTTTCATAACATCAGGAAAAAAATTATATTTAAAGGGAGAGAATTTAAACTTAATTTCTTACCAATAGGGTCATCAGCTAGGTGTCTACACTACCATGATTGGCTTCACCATCAAGAAGGAAGGCCACTAGAGGTACCTCTTATTTTTCGGGAATTGTATTACATTCAACAAGTCTCAATTTCAATCTTCAGTCTCTAAAGGCACAACTCTAAAAGAGTATTCAATCTCCACAACCAAAAGATAGGTACTGGCAGCGTTGTAGGTAAGGTATTCCTAAATTCCATCAGGGCTAGGGTTATTGCCCTGGCAATTTTAGCTACAATTCTTGTAGGTTTGTTGGTTCTGTTGGGAGATCCACCTCTTCTATGATAATCTCTGGAGTTCCATTTTGTCACGGTGGTTCGCCCATGTCACTACTACGAGGTGCCTATAATATGTAAAGATAACACGTCATTACTGAAAATATCAAGACGTAAGAGAATAGTTATGGAAAATATTTATCACCCATATGTAAAATCTAAGAACAAGGTTAAACTTAATGACTCTAACATCGAATGAGTGATTCAAATGAAATCTCAAGGCTCTATGAATTTCTAGGTTCAAAGGATCCTAAACATAACTTTGATACCAACTATAATCCCCTTACCTAGTTCAACATCAATTCAAAAGCCCGACCGACACTACTGATATTAAACAAACAAAACAACAATAAATAAATTAGTATCTTGCAGGAAATATCTAAAGTACATAGCGAAAAATTTTAAAGCTGCAGTTAAGTTAAAAATATATCTCAAATTTTGATTCACAAAGACAGCTAGAAATGAAAAGAGCAAATAGTCGGAAATACTGAAACTTAAAAGAGATTGTTACATTTGAATTCCATATATAGTTGATACTACAATTAAAAGAAACAATAAACTAAAGGCAGAATCCACGAAATCTTATCCTTGGCAAATCTCCTGACCTATGACCCATGAAAAGAAATGTCTGAAGACGGATCAATCAACTGGGAGATAAGAAAAAAACTCTCTTAGTAACATTAAAATAACATAAATAAATATGGTGCTTGCTTGTAAAGTAATATTTAATGTTAAAGAAACATATAGCATATTTTTATGCATGATTTTTTATACAGTACTTTTGAACATAAATGTATTTTCTATTACATGATCTTTGCTAAATTTTTCTTAATTTTGGAATTATTAAAGTATAAGGATTTTAGGATTCAATTTGTATTTGGAATTGAGATGTCTAATATCATCTTTCTTCATATTCCTAGTGAAATAAATTATTATGCATAATCTAGTGATTTGAATCCCTAATGAAGAACATAAGTGTAGTGTATATTTGATATGGACACGGGCTCACTTCTAATAATTTTTCTATGGGGTGTTGAGTCCCCAATTTGAGGCTCATATGATCTACAATGCCTTGTGAGTAAAATAGTGTGGCTCTATCAATCACGAGAGGAACCCTCAAACTGCCTCTTATTTATAGTCTTATATTGGTCGGCACGAACAACAAAAGGAATACCCGCTTAAAGTCATTAATCTTAAATTAAGAGTTTCATTAATATTTTACCACTATACTAGTGATGACATGATTAATGTTAAGGGAACGCACGTTTTATGCCACGTTAAATATTTGGATTACATTATTTATTATCCTTGCATTTTATGTTGTATCTCGTAATAATATACTCTTCACATGCATATACCCATGTTTTTATATCATTCCTACATTTATACGGAGGTATATGATCATATATAATGCTAGTTTGTAAATTTAATAATGTGTTTTAACTAAAATAAAACATTTCTCATGCACTAGCATGTATTGTTCGTAGTATTATTGTAAACATAACGATTGATTTATGTATTATTATTCTCATCTATAGTCTATGATCGAAGTTCGATAAACATAATTTCATATTCTTTTCATAGCCTTTCATAACTATAAGGAAAAATACATATATTGAACACGTGGTATGTCTAACCAAAAGAAAAAAAAAATTCTTATTTTGGTGTTGTGGCATTCGTAAACGTGACGCGGAGGCATAATTTCTTTGGATTGAATTGAAAATTGCAAAAATCCTCTGATTGCTCTTTAAAATACCTCTTTAGCACTCCTAGGTTTTTATTGAAACTTAAGGGAAATCCTTTCCTAAGATAGAGGAGAGAAAATTGATCCAAAAATTACAGGGGAGAATTCTCACCTTGCCCTAACCCGACATAACACGACCGAAGTGCAAGCAAAATCCTTCCTCATTTCTATGGTTACTATTAAATCCCAAAATAATATTTAAGTGAAAGGTAAGATAAATAAAGGGAAAGAAAGTCCATAAGAAGACTGACACGTAGTCTCATCAAGCACGGCTAACCAACGACGAGTAAAGGACAATGGTAATACTTAATTGAAAGCTTGATTCTCGCTGAAAAAGGAGAAAGGTTTGGACAATCACAATGGGATCTGCAAGGATTTCGACTAAAGGGGGATTTCGGATAAAAAACAACGAAGAAACTTGGCTGAAGAAAAAAAAAGAGTTGACGGTTACCTACTCAAATTGCCTGAAGAGTCGAACGTGAGTCGGGAACCACGGAAAAGGTGATGTAGGGTAGGCTACGTAGGCGTGTGACTAAATGCAACCCTAATGTGAATTGAGGGAAAGTAAATCTAATACTATTGAAAAGTATATGAAATGCATGCAAAGCCCAACGAAGAAATCAAAATCAGATAATAAATAATCAAATCTAACGCTTACAAATTTTAAGCAAGGAAAAATTATTTCTTTAGGCAAGCATGCTTAGGCTTTCCTCCGCGTGGAGGAACAAAGCAAGAGCGTGCGATAGATAGCTCCTGCAAACCAAAAAATAATCCAAAAATAAAAACACCACAAAGCTATAAATTAAATTGACCACAAGTCAATACCATATATAATAATAAGAAAAAGAGTTATATACAACAAATAACAACTCACAACACATGGGTTTGTCATTGGCAGGTAGATCCTGCAAAGTACGACCATGCGGCGGTTGAAATCTGACGATATAACTGGATTTGGAAGCAGGTGGGCTGGATCGGAGTGGAGGGCTGGAGGGAGGCAACCAGGACTGGTTTGCGAGGTTTGAAGCATGGGCTTGCTGGAAAAGGTATCCTGGTGGTTGATGGAAGAGAGAGAAAGAGTGGGTGCTTCCCCATGCTGTATGAGGTTGAACGGTGTGAATTTGAACTATATCGTGGAGGAGGCTAAAGGGTGTGAAGTTGATTTCTGATACAGGAATCTTGGAAGGTTGCAGCTTGGGAAAACAGGGAGGAGTATGGAGTCTTGGTAGAGGAAAGGATGAATTTCCTGAAGGATTGCAGTGGGATTATGGCGTAGGAGATGGGGTTCCTATTATGGGGAGAAAAGGGGACGTATGTAGTTTTCCAGGAGGAAAAGAAGTGGCTCAGTTGGCTGTTACGAAGATTTCCAAAAAAACTGGCTGTATTTGTGGGGGGGATTTGTGAAGGAGATGAGGTGGTGGTGGAGAGGGATACAAGGAGATACAAGAACAAACCTATGAGTCGTCACCTAGGCCTCATGGAGTCGACAACGGAGAGGATCACTGCATGGCAGTCCCCCCTACTCCTATTTATAATAAAAAAACATTAGGGCACCCTGACATCAACGACTATGATGGTTAAGAGTGTCAAGAGTGTCATTGCCCGATTACACTAAATAATGACTGAAATTACCAAAATTATATACAAAAAACATGTCAAGAAAATTCCGGACGCATCTGCGGATCGGAATCATCGGTCGAGACGTATATATATGGTAGGTGGTCAATCGGCCCCGAATGGACCCAAAACTCGTTCTCTGTTGCGGGTCTGCATCGCCGTTCCGCATCATTCTCCCGGCTGAAAAAACTCATCTCCTGATAAATGAGATCGAAAACATCTAGTTGTGAGTCGGGCAAAATCGGGGGGGGTCGACCAAGCATCGTCAATCATAGGGCATCTTCTCCAATGGTACTCCTGTGTCTGGCCGTCAGGCGCAGCTATGCGTGTGAACCACGATATCAATAATGCTCTCAAGAATCCACTGGTCTGTTTGTAGTACCGATGCGATCGCTAGTGCAGAGGTAAAGCTGAGGATGTTCAGGTATGGACTTGCAGCAATAGAAATCAGCCCTATATAGGCTTCATCTTCTTCTGACTCTGAGGAGGAAGAGTTCGTCCAGCTTTTCTCCTTCTTAGCCACAAAGGACTTCTTCTTCTTATCCTTATGGTGAGTGGTGCTTTTTCTTCTCATCTTCTTCATTTCTCCTGTCTGGGCGGTCAGCAATGACATGCTCAGCCTTGCTGCAAAAATGACAGATAACTTTAGATAAAGTTTGTTTACTAGTTTAGGGTCATACCTTTCTTCCTTGGGGAACTTCCTGTGATGAGAGGATGAAGATGGTTTGCTCTTCCAGTATTTCTTCTTCATGAACTTCTGAGATTGTCTGGAGAGGGCTGCAAAATCTTCATCAGACATGTGGTTGTCTGAGGTGCTTGACCCAGACTTTTCTGAGCTGGACTCAGCCTCCCTCCTTGATGGAGAGGGAGTCTTTCTTCTGCTCCTTTTGGGGCTTCAGCCTTGAGGGCCACTACTTATCCTTGGTCTTTGATTGGCTGCACTTTCCTCCTCATGTCTAGCAGCCGGCTGCATCTCATAGGATAACAGCTTCACAAACAGAGTTGGAGGAGTGTCAACCAGCTTAGCATTTCCCTAATGTCACAAATATTGGTGTCTCAATCTCCAGTGAGAGATCTAAGGAACTTGTCATTCAGCTCATAGTTGCTGAAGACCCTACCATAGGTTCTTAGTTCATTAACTGCCCTAAAGAACCTCTCAAAACAGTCAGCCACTTTCTCATACTTGCTTTGCATGAAGGCCTCATACTCTTGGTTGAGCATGGACTTCATATCATCTTTAACTTCCTCAAAACCCTTCATGTAGACCACCAGAGTGTCCCACATTTTCTTGGATGTCTTGTAGTGCACTAGGTTTTGGAAGGTTGAGTCATTAATGGCACTGGCTATTATATTTTGTGCTCTCTTATCCATGGTAGACAGCACTACCTCATCTCTGTCCATCTCAGTATATACCTTGGGCACTTTCAGAGTTGGATCTATGGTGGAGGCCTCTGTGGGAACAAAAGGACCTTCATGTACTGCTACATATATCCTAGGGTCAGATGCTTCCATGAACAATCTGACCCCTTGCTTCCAAAGGCCAAATCCTTCCTTCCTGCAGATTGGAAGCTTCATGGCCCTCAGCTCCTTGTAGTTCATACCTGAACATCCTCAGATTTGTGAATGGGTATCGGACTGAGGATGTGGAGCTATAGGCTCAAAAAGATGTGGAGGTGTACTCTCAAAAGTATGTGGAGGTGTGGGTTCAAGAGGCTTTTCATGAAACGGGTCCATATACTCGTGAGTCTTGTAGCACGGCATCGGGTCCTCGGCATTAATATGAAATGGATACTCATGCTCGTAAGGATATCAAGATCATAGGTATTTTGCTTTGATCCTTCTCATGATTGTGTAGGGCTTCATTCGCCTAATGCTAAAACTTTTAGTAGGCCTCCCAAAGAGCCTCACAGCGCGGATTCTCACCATCACCTGTCCGCTTTCATGAAATATCTGCTCTTGTCAATGAACATTTGCAGACAATTTATAAGATTTATTACCAATATTGATCCTCTGTCGGACCAACTCATGAAACATAAGCAAACAATGAACGAACGACTCAACAAACACTTGCAAATGATGAACAAATGATTAAACAGACTCATGTAAATGATGCTAATGAAAGAAGACATGCACGACACATTCTCGAGGGTGCAGGTTGACAATGACTTGCAAATATCTAAGACGGGGTGGCCTATTTGGAGGCTCTTTCGATAGAGTTAGAAAAACTCATCGAGTGTGTGATGAGTATCCAAATGACTGTATGAGACATCATCACTCAAATAAAAGCTAATAAAGAGCCAAATGTCACTCAGGAAACGTGATGTATTAAGTGGCTCAGCGGGAGGTATGTATGAAAATTTATCGCGAATGCGACAACTATCTTTGTGAAAATCATAGACATCGATGATGGGATGTGACTTTAGAGGGTAGCAAAGGTCAGATGGTAGACTCTTGTGTCATCGTAAGCATGCTCGAGTGTTTTCCAGTAAGGCCCTGCATACTTTATGTTACACTTGAGATCCACTCTTTGGAGAAAGATCATGGGCAATAATTGAGGAGATGTCAATAATTCAATACTCGTAAATGGGTCGATCACCTGAATCTCATGCTCACATGGACGTGGTGGCACATCATGAGGCTCAACAAGGGCTGGTCAAAGAACCCATCAACAGGGTCATGACCCACCAGGTGAGTACCGTCGTAAGGGGTAGTATCCTCATAAACAGGTGAGGCAGCCACTACGAGATTAACACTAGGATCTTGACTCTTAGTCATGATGTAGCTCGGGACAATGACAAAGGGAGAGTGAAGAGGACTACTCTCAAGAATGGGTCCATATGTAAGGTATAAATAAATTGGTCTATGGTCGGAGAGCTAATTAACTCTGGTCGGGGAGGAAGGAGAGAGATAGGTGAGGATACATCACTATAGGATCAATAGGTCATTCATACTCACTCTCGGTTGGGTCACAAGAAATGATTCAGGAATAAATAACAGACTAAGTACCTCACTGGGTAAAGGAAATCTGTATCAATTATCATTTCTAACGTCTACAGAGTAAGGGCAGGAAAATTGGTGTCCTCGGTACAGAAGGGACGCATACTAGGGTGGTCAAGGTATGAATCAACTCAGCTAACTGTAGCTGATCTCAAGGATTGTTCATGATGAAGGGAGAGCTGATATGTCTGCTCAAGGGACTCTAATGGGTGATAAGCCAATTACAATGTGTATGTCAGATCATAGTCCAAACAAAAATCGAGAAGTGATCATAGATGGCCTCTCTTGGATGTCACTCCTCATTATTAGCTCATCAAATCGATCCATGTACAAAGAGACAGATAGGGATCCTTGTCGAAGGATAATTAACTGATCAAGCAAGCGGCTCTGATACGATGCAGGCAAATACCTCTGACACAACCAACATTTCATCTACACCAAACTAGTGATGCGATGAAGATGATCTAGCTTACGAGTTCTTTCAATGTTAGACTAATATGCTATCGTCTAATCTAGAAGCCTAAGTTTCGCATATTTTATGTGACGCTCACTGGATAATTTGAAATAATCAAGATAATATTTCATATCCACAAACAATAATTGAAAGACTCGTGACTCGATAAACTGTCAAAAAGTGGGACAACAACGCGAAACCGGAACTTAAGATCTCTCTCAAAATGATGATCCTTGAAATAGTCATCGATAAAATAATAGAGTCATATCGGAGGGTCGGCACGATCTGCTCGTGCATGGGGATGGCGATGATGATAATCATTATAGTAATCATCCCTAGCACATCAAATTTAGGGTCGACGCGATCTCTGGAAGCGGTACGGAAAATGATCATGATCATCATAATAACATGAGGATTTCTCTAAAGGAGTTTCATGGGATCGGGTATAGGTAAACTCAGGATACACAAATAGAGGAGAGGAATGTCGATGATAATTAGTCATAGATGGACTTAAAGACTTTATATGACCTACCACTATGTATATAAATATGGCTCAAACCTTGTGTTCTGATACCAATTGATGTAGGGTAAGTTGCGTAGGTGTACGACTAACAAGTAACCCAAATGTAAAGTACGGGGAAAGTAAACCAAATACCATTGAACATTATATGACATGCATGCAAAGCCCGACGGAGAAATCAAAATTAGATAATGAATAATTAAATCTCACGCATATAAATTTTAAGCAAGGTAAAATTATTTCTTTAGGCAAGTATGCTCAAAATTATTTCTTTAGGCTATCCTCTGGGTGGAGGGTCAAGGCAAGAGCGCGGGGCGGATAGTTCCTACAAACCACAAAATAATCTAGAAGAAAACACTATGAAGTTATAGATACAATTGAGCACAAGTCAATACCATATAACAATAATGAGAAATAAAGTTCCATATAACAATAATGAGAAATAAAGTTCCATATAACAAATAACAACTCACAAAGCATGGGGCTACCATTAGCGGGTATAGCCTGCAAGGTACGATGATGCGGCGGCTGAAATTTGACAATATAGTGTTGGATCTGTAAGTAGGTGGACTGGATCTGAGTGGAGGGGTTGGAGGGAGGCAACCAGGGACTGGTTTGTGAGGTTTGAAATGTGGGCTTGCTACGAAAAAGTTTTATGTGATCGGAGGAAGAGGGGAAGAAGAGTTGGGTGCTTTCTGATGTTGTGTGAGGTTGAGCAATATGAAGTTAAACTGTATTGTGGAGGATGCTGAAGTGTATGAGGTTGATTTCTGAAGCAGGAATCTTGGAAGGTTGTAGCTTGGGTAAACATAGAGGGAGTATGGAGTCTTGGTGGAGGAAAGGGATGTGTTTCCTGAAGGATTCCAGTGGGATTATGGCGTGGGAGGTGGGGTTTCCTATTCTAGGAAGAAAAGGAGTGACTGTAGTCTTCCATGAGGAAAAGAAAGAGGGCTCAGCTGGTTGTTACGCGGATTTCCAGGGAAAACCGATGGTGTTTATGGGGGATTTGTGAAGGAGATGAGGTGGTGCTGGAGAGGGATACAAGGGAATACAAGGACAAAACTAGGATTCGGCACTACTTAGGGCCTCACACAGTCATCACCACGAGAGGATCGCCAAATTCCGGGAATGTTTCCTCTCCAAAATATGCAATAAACTAAATGGCAGCCCCATACTCTTATTTATAATAAAAGAACATTAGATCACTCTGACATCAACAGATATGATTGGCTGAGAGTGTCAGGTGCCCGATTACACTAAATAATAATTGAAATTACAAAAGTTATATATGAAAAAAACATGTAAAGAAAATTTTGGACATATTTGCGAAGTCAGATCATCGATACGGAGACGCCATATATCGTAGGTGTCCAATCAGCCCAGAATGGGCCCAAAACTCGTGCTCTGTTGATGCTTCGTGTCGTCGTTCCGCATCAAAAGGTCATCGAGCCTTCTCGAGTAGCAGGAAGGAATCGCCGAAAGTTTCCAGAGAGGAAGGAAGCGTCGGCGCTTGCTATCGTCAAGCCACCAAGACTGAAGAGTGTGGGTCGTTGAAACCTTCAAGTGTGCAAGAGACAAGCTACGTCTTCAATCAATGAGGAGAAAAGCTCTAGTAGCTTTCTCGACCTCGTGCTCCTATGTTTCAGAAGACAGAAGGCGAGGGAACACACGTTGCGGCAAATGAAGAAGGCCTTAAAAAACCTTCTGACTCCTCTAATTCTTGCATAACTGAAGACCCACGACCCCTCTTTCTAATTAGTGTTGGTTATTAAAAGGAAGGTGTGGTTTGCGTAAAGAGGAAAGAATTGTAATCCTATTGTTTATTAAGGATAAGGGGAGGGGTGAATTAATCATTTCACTTTAATTACCAAATTTGCAATCGCGCATTAACACTCACTATTTTGAATTCCCACGTGAATCCTTAAATCGTGTCTAAAGAACTTTCATAAAATTTCTCACTAAAAGGGCAATATTTAATTTACATATTACACATAAAATTAACTGTAAGGTCGCAGGTACCTCTACATGATGTTGTTGTTGATAAAAATTATTTGTGATAGGATCCTGAATTGAAAAGAGACGATGCATAAATTTTGGATGTTACATGACTCATCACTCGTAAAGCCAAAAGAAACATCCACTCACCACAAGAAAGTTGTTGCATATTATTAGTAGACAAGAATTTGAAGGGAGAGCAATGATTGTCCCATATTCGCTTCAGTTCCCTTAGGAACCTCAAGTAACACTACTGATGAATCCCTTCTCATAGAAGTGAGTTACATTATATCTCATTACCATGACATTTGCCCAGAGGAACTCCCTGCAGAGTTATCTTCCCAATAAAGCATCCAATATGCTATTGATCTTGTTCCAAGATCTTGTTCCAAGATCTGCCCTCCCAAACCTTCATTATTATCACATGACTCATGCATAGCATACTGAGCTTAAAAGGCGGATCGATGACCTATTGAGTAAGGGATTTATTCGAGATAGCATGTCATAATGTGCAGTTTCAGATGGTCTAGGTGCTGATGTCATGGATTCAAGATCTTTAAAAGTCCACATTTGATACATTTTTTGTGGCGGCAGTGCCTGAGATCCTCTTGAACCCCCTTTTTCACCGGTTTCAGTCCTGGACATTCATTTCGTTGATATCCAGGTTGACGGTAAATAAAGAATACTCCTGCCAAACATTCTTCTTTATGCATCTTCCTGCATTTTTCGCACTTATTTGACGTTGATTGCACACTACTGTTTGATGTATGTAAAGGCTGTGCCATTTTCATCTTCTTCCATTAAGATTCTCCCATTCTCAACCTCAAGGTTTCTCTGCTCGGTCACTCAGTCGATCTTTTCTTCAAATACTCTTTCCTCCTTTGTGATTTTACTAAATCAATTTCTATTAAGTGAGCTTTTTCAACTAAGGTGCCATAGTCAGTGATATCCAGAGACACTAAGTACGTACAGATATTACCTCGAATGCCCTGTTGAAAATGCAGACATCAATTTGCTTGAGTTACTAAAATCCTGTATAACATGCCAAGTTAGAGAATTTTGCTTCATAATATACCCCTGATCTATTACCATGCACCAGCCTCAGGAATCACTCCTACAATAATCTCTTTTTTGACATCGCACAACCCACTTGATAAAGTCATGAAGAAACTCATTCCAAGAAATATTAGTTGATCCTTTCACAACATACATTTCCCGCATTATATTATTCTGCAATCTTTTCACCTCGCCTTCCAACAAAAATGTAGCTAAGTCAATTTGTATATCTTTCGGGCAACGAATTATACAAAAGATAGTCTCAATCCTCATGAACAAATCTTCTGTCTCCAACAGAGTTAAGCCACCTCAGAAGGTAGCTGGTTACAATTTTAAGAAATATTTACGATCCACATCAACTTGTCACGGTTGCGAATGCATTAATGGACTAACTAGATGAACTGATAAGCCACTTGGAGGCACTACTAGCAGAGTATCTCGCACCAATCGGATTGCTTCCGCAAAATCTTGAGCATTGTCAGTCAGCTGAAGTTGTTGTTTATGCTCATTATCAGTCTCAGTAAACATCGCTCCTTTGACAACCTCTTATTGAGCCTCTCTTGCTTTTTGACTCGAATAAACTTGCATAGTGTTAGAAACGAACAGAAAACAAACCGGAAGTGGTTTAACAGAAACTTTATTATCCCAAAAAGGTATCAATTACAATGGTATAGCCTCCCTTTTATAGAATGGAGGAGATGAGAGAGATTACAAATAAACAATGTGGGACTAAAAATTTACAAGTATATGCGGCTTTACAAAATGACAAACCGGACAAGCCGTGCAGTAAGACAAACCGGCTAACCGCCCGACCACAACCAGGTTAAGATAACAAGCACTCCAGAGAGCAAGTCGTCATAGGAGACCGCTAGCCCGCCCGGTCTCCAAGTCGTCTGAGACAAGCCGCCTGACTGCTGGGACACCAAACTACAACAGCCCAGCACACAGACCGGCTAGGAGAAACCGCCAGACCGCCCGGTCTCCGAACAGCAACAGACCGTCCGGTCTCCATCCTGCAACACTCCCCCTCAAGCTGGAGCATAGATATCAATCATGCCCAGCTTGTCACAGATGTGGAAAAAGGAAGCGGACACCGGCTTGGTGAAGACGTCTGCCAACCCGTTGTCGGAAGTGACAAACGGAGTGCAAATCTGCTTCTTCAATATCTCTTCCCGAATAAAATGGCAGTCGACTTCTATGTGTTTTGTTCTCTCATGAAAGACCGGATTTTTGGAAATTTATATCGCTGTCTTGTTGTCACAGAACATAGGGAGAGGATAGTTGTAAACCTCTCCTAAGTCAAACATGAGAGCCCGCAACCATTTCAACTCACATGTAGTCGACGTCATACTGCGATATTCCGCCTCTGCACTAGACCTGGAGACCACAGACTGTTTCTTGTTCTTCCAACTCACAAGATTGCCTCCAACAAACGTGCAGAAACCTGATGTCGATTTGCGGTCTCCTTTGTCATCAGTATAACTTGAATCAGAGTACGCTTCAACCCGTAGGTTACCATTCTTTTGAAAGAGGAGTCCTTTCCCTGGTGTTGCTTTAATATACTCTAATATCTTCATGGCAGATTGTAGATGACACTCCCTAGGAGCTTGCATGAACTGGCTCACCTTGTCAACAACATAAGCGATGTCGGGCCTGGTTACCGTGAGATAAATGAGCTTGCCCACCAGACGTCGGTACCTCGTAAGATCGATAGAAGAGGCGAGTCATCTGTCCAAGTTTTGTCTTCTCCAGCAACCATAAGACAACGGGCAGGTTTAGCATCAGTCAATCCTGCCTCCTTTAAAAGATCAAGAGCATACTTTCGTTGGGAAAGGATTATGGAGTTGGGCTTCCTAGAAATTTCAATCTCCATAAAGTATTTTGGGTACCCCATATCCTTCGTGACCAGGTGTTGACGAAGGTGTTTCTTTGTCAGCAATACCCCATCCTGATCATCACCAGTAAGAAGAATGTCATCAACATAAACCGCAAGAACAAACAGACCAGAGGCGGTTTTCCGAACAAACAAGAAGTGATCTACTGAGCTTCTCGTAAAACAAATGGCCGCAACAATGCCACTGAACTTGTCAAACCAGGCACGAGGGCTCTGTTTGAGGTCATAGATAGTCTTCTTTAGTCAGCATACTCGTGTCTCCCCCTGAGCAACATACCCAAGAGGTTGCTTCATGTAAACATCTTCCTGCAGACCACCGTAGAGGAAAGCATTCTTAACATCCAGCTGCGAAATGAGTCAATCCCTGTTGACAGCGACAGAGAGAAGGAACTGAATGGTGCTGAGACGAGACACAGGAGAGAAAGTATCAAAGTAATCAACATCATATGTCTGAGTGAAACTTTGGCCACCAGGCGGGCCTTGTAGCGATCCACGCTACCATCGGGACAGAATTTCACAACAAAAACCCAACGGCAACCAACAACATCCGTGCCCAAAGGTGGGGGAACCAGGGTCCAGGTCCCCCGTTCAGTGAGGGTAGCAATTTTCTCATCCATAGCAGTCTTCCAATGAGGAATAGTGAGAGCCTCCTGGTAGGTGCTGGGAGTGGCGGTCTCAGAGATAGCCAATGCAAATGTCCTGCGAGAAGGAGTCAGGCGATCATATGAAACAACAGCAACCAGTGGGTGCTGGGTACACGTCCGCACCCCTTTGTGAAGAGCTATGGGAAGATCCAGGTCGGCATGTTCCTCAGCAACCGGAGCATCCGTGGCTGAGGCTCCTCTCAGGAACCTCGACTTCTCTATCCCTTATAACACAGAAGAAAGGGATTGTGTCATTCCCACTATGAGGGCAGCAAGCCTAGTGGTTATTGAAGAGATAACCCCCTGGATTGCTCCTCCCCTTCCAACCACGTCTGCTGCTCCATCTGCTGCTGCTGCTGCACCTTCATATTTGCTCTCTCAAATATCCCTCCTCCTGCAAGAACAAATCAATCATTTTGACTCCTCCCTAGCTGCTATCACTACCAAAGTCACTTCCCTCGAATCAGAAATGAGAAGAGGATTTGCAGAAATCCAACACAATACTGATGAGCTTAAAAGCATGTTTCAAATTGGTGGAAAAGCACTTGATCACACTATCACCAACATTGGTCAGGTGATGAAACAGAGTGTGACTGTTGCAAACAATCAAATTGAACTAGACAAGAGGTATGGAGCAAACACTATGAAAGTCTGTGAAGAAGTGGGACTATTCAAAGAAGATGTCATAGAGAAACTATCAGTTGAAATCAGAAAGGGGGAGGAATTGGTCAAGGGCACCAAGAAAAATCAGCTGCTGTGAAGCAAGAATTGCTGAATACTCATATGATAAAGATTCATGCTGATGTTCTTGCCCAATTCCAGAGTGTTAAGTTCTACACTTATGGCACTACCGTCTGGATGCACAATCAAATTTTACCTGAATTTGCTGCAGACCTTAACATCATTCCCCATCATTTGAACCCTCTTGCTACCGATGTATCTGCTCCAGCTGCTACCCAACCTACCTTCTCTCTCATGCCTGGAGATTCTGTTGCTCCTCCTGAATTCTATACTCAAGGCTGGGAAGAAGATCCTGCTTACATCTTCCTCAATGCTCCTCCAGAGATCCAAACCTCCAGGAAAAGGAAATATGGTGAAGGACCCTCAGCCAGCAAGTCTGTCCCTTCTAAGCCCCTGAACATGCTGAAGCCTGGTCTCCTACCTCCAAGTCTCTAATTTTGGATACACTCAGACTAGTTATGGATCTTAATGAGAACAGGAACATTCACTACAGTTCCCAGGAATGGGAGTTGTATGAAAAGTCCATGCTTAAAAGGAAAATCCATGATAGGGAATATGGGAGAAATAATCCTGCTGCTCCACCCAGGCCTCCCAGATACTACCCTAAACTTTATAGCTATCAGAAAAGACAGCAAGAGAAAATGGATAGACAAAAGCATCAGGGCTGAAGTTCAAGACTCTTTAGAATGTGGAATGAATGAATGTAGATCTGATGATTTTGGACATTCTTATTTATATAATTCTAAGTTTTTGCTCTCATAGTCTATTGCCTGCTTGCATTAATTTTTCTACTTAGTTTCTTTATGTTTATAATTCACCTTACTGTAAAGGGTTCTGACTTCAACAAACAGGGGAGATTGTTGGGATCACATCCATATGAACCCAGATTTGATGAAGTCACCCTGGAACTAAGATGAATTAGGTTGTATTTGATGATGTGTTTTAGTTATGTGCTTGCAGGACTCCAATGAGAAGTGTAGACCAATGTCAGTCTACAATGGGTCACCAAACACAGGACCATACAACATAATCCCTAATTGTGTGATCCAAGGTGTTGACTCATGTGTAGCCTCTCTATTGGGATACACTTCATATACAAGCCCTTGGACTATGTGAAGAAATTTGGATGCTGATTTTACTCAAGAATAAAGAATTTCCACTTAGGAAATTTTTCTAAGTATTTTACTCAAGTAGGTCTTTAACTACTCGAGTAGATTACTTATAATATACTCGAGTCAGGGTTCATATACTCGAGTAATTAAGAATCTCTCTCGTGTAATTAAGTCAAGATACTCGAGTAGACTATGTCACATACTCGAGGAGCTTACTTAACTACTCGAGTCGATCAATCTTATTACTCGAGTTATACAGAATTTTCCTCTCCAAATTTTTCTTAGTAAAACACTCGAGTAGTATAATATACCTACTCGAGTGAATATTGACTGACTCGTGTAACTGGTTTCTACATACTCGAGTAGTATGATATATATAATCGAGTAGTTCACTTACTACTCGAGTAGTTTGATTCTCTTACTCGAGTAAGCTAAACACCTCTCCTAAAAATTTTTCTAAGTCCATATACTCGAGTAAATCTTCTAATGTACTCGAGTAGCTTTTCTCACCTACTTGAGTAGTATACCTTGTACTCGAGTAGTTCAAACTCCACTTCACGTGGAACTTTTTATATACTCGAGTAGATCTTCTAGTACTCTAGTAGTTGATTACATGTACTCAAGTAAGTCATTCTACCTACTCGAGTAGTTCAAATCACATACTCAAGTAGTTATCTTCAACATACTCGAGTAGTCATGAACTATATACCCGAGTAATATTTCCTTACCTACTCGAGTAGTCCCTTACCTACTCGAGTAGTTACATTCCTACTCGTGTATATTACTACCTTTTCTCAGAAAATTTTCTAAATCCAGAAATGACAGAATTTCAAATCTCGTGACATGATTGGTCCACGTGTACATCATTAGAACTGATTATGACCGTTAATCTTAATCATATATAAGGTCTTGTCAAATCGACAAACCCTAATCACTCTTACAATCTTTCAAGATCAAATTTATTAAGAAAGAATTCTGCAACCGTCTCTCTCTATTCGGTCGCTGATTCCTCTCTCTCTCTTCACGGAACGACACCGCCGCCGCTGTTTCTGTCCGGCAAGGATTTCGCGTTTTGTTTTGGAGGATTCAAGCTAAAGAAGTTTTACAGATCGTGACTGTTCTTCACCGGTTCATCTTCTTCCCGATCGTGTAAGACGAAGAGATATTCAGATCTGTTGCCGAGATCGTCTTCATCTTCCTGAAAGTGCCGCAAAGCTTACAAGAAGAAGATCCTGTCTGTTTACTTTAAGATCTGACAGAGAAAATTATTGTTTGTATTTCCTAAACAATTTTCATTCTTTTAGGAGAAAGTTTTCTCCGAGTTTAGGACTTTTCAACTCCGAGTTTGTAGGAATTTTTGGCTTCCGAGTTGTAGATCCAGTTGATTGGATTGAGATTTGTAGGAACTTTATTCCGAGGGTAGGATTGATTTTCAATCCGAGATAGTGGAGTAGCCGAGTCTAGGGCATTGCTAGATCGGTGAGGGAAAGTGGATGTACCCAAGGTTGGGGAACCACTATAAATCTTGTCTCGTCTGTGGTTGATTGTTAGATAGATATGTGCTGTGTTCTGATAATATTTTTTTATTCCGTAAAAGACGCACAACTCACCTATTCACCCCCCCCCCTCTAAGTGATTTAGGTTGACAACTATTATCTTTCACCCAGTTTTCCAGTGAACAGTTCATCAGCTTCTGCGCCCAACTGGGGATAGATCTCAGATTTGCCACTGTCACCACCCCCGGAGCAATGGCCAGGTGGAGGCGGCAAACAAGATTATTGTGAAGCTGCTCAAGAAGGAAGTAGAAAACTTAAAGGGAAATTGGGTGGAGCAGCTTCCCTCGGTCCTGTGGGCCTTGCGAACGACCCCGAACACGACCACCGGTGAGACCCCCTTCAAGCTTTCTCGCGGGTGTGAGGAGGTCCTACCAGTGGAGTTCAAGGTTCGATCCCCACGGGTCATAGCCGCGGGCGAAGGAGATGAGACTTGGATGTTGGAGAACGAGGAGGGGTTACGCCTCTCGCTAGACATGGTTGAGGAGCTACGGGACATGGTTGAGGAGCCTCCTGGAGAGAGCGACAGCGGCAAAGAGGAGGGAGATGGGGGAGAAGAGGCGGGAGAGGGTGGAGGTGGTGGAGATAGTGGAGATGGTGGAGATGGTGGAGGTGGCGGAACAGTAGTAGGAGCAGAGGGAATGGTGGGGTTGTGGGAAGAGGGAGGATCAGCAGGAGAGCAGAGGAAGAGAAGTAAGATGCATTTTCAAAGAATGTGACATCCGCAGAGACAAATTGCTTGTGGGTAACGGAGTCAAAGCAACAATAACCTTTCTGAGTGGGAGAGTACCCCAGAAAGACACATTTAGTGGACCGCATGGAGAGTTTGTCGCGGGTGGCAGAGGGAGCATGCACAAAGGCTGTGCAGCCAAAGATACGGAGAGGAAGAGGAAAGGGTTCTTTGCCGGATAGAGAATGGAGAAAGGAGTTTGACCACGGAGAACGGTGGAGGGAATGCGATTGATGAGATAGCAAGCGACGAGAACAGCATAGCCCCAGTAGGAGCAAGGGACATGCATTTGCGTGAGCAGAGTGCGAGCGACATCAAGGAAGTGACGGTTTTTGCGTTCCGCTACTCCATTTTGTTGGGAGGTGTAAACGCAACTGGTTTGATGAATAATCTCATGTTGCGTGCAGAAAGAGGAAAAAGCTTGAATGAGATATTCTTTTGCATTATCCGAGCGTAAGATTTTAATGGAGATATCAAACTGAGTTTGAATGGAATGGTAAAAGGATGTTCATACATCAAAAAGTTCAGAGCGGTCGCGTAAGAGATATACCCAAGTACAGCGAGAAAAGTCATCAATGAAAGTAACAAAATAGGAACTACCCCGACCAACGGTAAGGGTAGGAGCAGGACCCCAGATGTCGGAGTGAACAAGATCAAACGGACGGGTAGAACCACAATCTTGCTTTGGAGGAAACGAGGAGCGGTGATGCTTGCCAAGTTGATATGCGTCACAATTAAGAGGAGGATGATGTGGAGGGAGGTGAGGCAGAAGCTGGCGAAGAAGCTGGGGAGGAGCATGACCAAGGCGAAGATGTCATTGGAGAAGATCTGTAGAGGAGGAGGAGAAGGCGGATAGAGCAGAGACGTTGTCGAGGAAGTAGAGGTCGTCACTCTCAGTCCCAGTAGCAATCGTCCGTTGGGAGTCCGGATCCTGAAAAGAACAAGAAGTAGGAGTGAATGTGACGGAGCATCGTAGTTGCTTGCATAAAGAAGTAACCGATAATAAATTGCAAGTAAACTGGGGCACATAGAGGGTATCTGTCAGGCACAGAGAGGGAGTGACTTGAACCATGCCCGTCCCATTGACCGGGGAGGGAGAGCCATCAGCAACGATGACCGGGGGCAACCGATCATGGGTTTCTAGATGAGAGAAAAACTGAGGATTGCCTGTCATATGATTTGTAGCACCAGAGTCGATCAACCATCGTCCACGAGTAACAGCGTGGGCACTACCAGAAGAGGTGACCACCAAGGCGGACAGCTTGGAGGTGGAATCCATTGAATAGAGACGATGAGAGAACAGGAAGCAGCGGCAACAACAAGTCGCAAGCCGGGCGAACAGAAGCAGGCCGCGCGGCTAGGAAGGCCGCAGGCAGGAGAAAACAGGTCGGACGGCAAAAGAGAGGCCGCAACGACTAGTAAGCAGGAGCGGCTAGAAGGAAAAAGGTCGCGGCGACTACTAAACAGGTCGTGGCGACTAAGAGGAGCAGCTAGAGAAGAGAAGCAAGGAGAAACAAGCCGCGCGAACAGGGCAACGGTCAGAGGAGGAATCAATCCGCGAAGACAGGTCGCGGAAAGAAGAATCAAGCCGCGAGAATCAGAGAGCACACACAATCAGGAGGAAAAGACCGTTTCCTCTACCATGTTAGAAACGAACAGAAAACCAACCGGAAGTGGTTTAACAAAAACTTTATTATCCCAAAAAGGTATCAATTACAATGATACAACCTCCCTTTTATAGAATGGAGGAGATGAGAGAGATTACAAATAAACAATGTGGGACTAAAAATTTACAAGTATATGCGGCTTTACAAAATGACAAACCGGACAAGCCGTGCAGTTAGACAAACCGGCTAACCGCCCGACCACAACCAGGTTAAGAGAACAAGCACCCCAAAGAGCAAGTCGTCACAGGAGACCGCTAGCCCGCCCGGTCTCCAAGTCGTCTGAGACAAGCCGTCTAACTGCTGGGACACCAAACTACAACAGTCCAGCACACAAACCGGCTAGGAGAAACCGTCAGACCGCCCGGTCTCCGAACAGCAACAGACCGCCCGGTCTCCATCCTGCAACACATAGAATCCAGAAGGACGACATATTTAGCTTCTACAGAAGCAAACTAAATGCAAGATATATTATGTTCAGCTATTAGGTACTCATTGCAGTAAAAGAATCGAAAACATCACTCTGATACAATTTAATTGTGATGACCGAAAAACCACCACAATTAAAGACGATATTTGAAGCGGAGCTTTCAAATGATAGCGCGGCACAATATAAAACATAATGAGTACCAAATATGCACATAATAAAATTTTACATTCATTAGCAGTTTAAAGATAGATCAGAGTTTTATGCAATGTACATATGCAAAGCAATAAAACCACAACATAATATTAAATTATACAATCTACAAGAAAACAATATGTTCGCCTAATTTGTCTGACTACAGGTGGGACATTGCGGGTCCCAACATCACTTCACAAGTGACATGCTCCTCCACTACCTCCTCGATGCCTACAAATACATTTAGTCATAGTCGGTACTAGTCCTCTCTCTTCTTCTTCTCTTCCTCGGTGAGCTTCCTCGAGCTATCATGTTTACTGCTTGAACCCTAAAAATTAGAAAATAAAGGGTTAGCCATTAAAAAATAAGTGAGAGTTTAACTTCTTCAACCGATGCACCAACAAACACAAAGGATTAGTATCAGATGCATTAAATAATATATTAATAAATGATCAGTAGAGACTAGTATAAAATGTGTAGATAAGTAGAAAAAATCAAATAATAGCAAAAATCAAGTACAAAGTCTTGCTTTTTTATTTATCAGGTGACTTTTGGTCATCATTTCACCATCTATCTGGTCATACCTTCTCTTATTTACTGCATCAATTATTATCATTTTTCAGATCACGTCGTCTTTTTTCATTTCAGCGGGAATGTTTAGGGCAGTTGTCGTCACAATAATCCATCGATTGGGCGCGACCCAACGAGATCATCATCTGCTAAGTCAGGACGATCGAACACGCAATAGACCAGCTGGCCCCCTGAATTTGAAATAATAATCAGCAAATTAATAGGAAACTCACACCTCCTACCAAGGTTACCCTTAACCTTCCAATGCATCGATGCATGTATGTATGTTAGTCATCATTTTAGTGGATTGGGTGTTATGTAAATTAATTAATCCCCGGGGAATATTGATCACTTCTTTTACAACCACTTTAGCCAATTTTAGCGGATGCTAATAATTTAAAATAGCGAACATAATTAATTTTAAATGTAATGCACGTGCAAAAAGTATGTTAAGTGAGAAAATAGCTACACTGGTACTAATTCAAAATAATTCAAAAATAAGTTTAATTTAAGAGGTAAACACTCACTGCTAGCTTTTCATTCCCCATTTCATTTTTTGGCGCATCGTCGTGCCTATCATGGGATGTCACCCTCAGCAGTTTCTATCAATAGGCATTCTTATTAATTGGGTTGCGTCTTTAAATAGTGAATGACGTCGACTCCTTAGGATGGTTACGACTTTTTAAAAGGGTGGTGTACGTGGAGGGAAGGAAAGAAAAGGGCAAGTGAAAATAAAATCAGCTACAACTAAATTAAAAAAAACTAAGTGTACAGTCGGGCAATATTTCATAAAAGCCCCATGATTCATCAACCAACATTTCCAATTCTTAGCATGTATAAACAAAACCGACAAAAACTACATAATAGTCGGCCAAGCCAAGGCCTCTAAATATCCAAGAATAAAAGCCCCAAAAAGAACTAATAGTCGACAGCCCCCAATAGAACTAATAGAAGACAGCCCCCAACAGAACAAATAGGTCGACAACCCCCAACAAAACAAATAGCTAAGAATAAAATGTCAATATCCAAGAATAAAAGAACCCAATAGAACTAATAGGCGGCGGCCCCAAACAAAACTAATAGCAGACAGACTCTAACAAAACTAATAGACAGTATAGCGGAGAAAATAAGAAGTAGAAGAAGAATGTGAAGAAGAAGCAAAGTGTTCAAGTATCATATAGAAGAAGGAAAGGGAAGAGAGAAAGAAAAGCCCCATCATTTAAATCGACATGCCAACTACTCGAAATAAAAAAAAAGAGGAGAGGGGAGAAGGGATTACAATGAAAATAGGAGAAGAAGCTTACGACCAACATAGCAACCGACCGGTGCCTTCAGCTTAGGGAAACAGTCGAGAGATCCAAGACCGGTCCAGGCTCCAACAGAGAGCTCTCCCGTCGAAACAGATGAGAAAGAAGGATAAGGCTCGTTGTCTTCGAAGCATAGTGGATTCCTCGTCGGACACTAGTGGAAACTCGAGAGGAAACTGTCATCGAGTGAGAAAAAAGGAACGAAGGCCCGCGATACTTCATTATATCGCCTAAGAATTGGTTTGAACAGACTTATAACCAGGAAATTCAGTTAACCCGAATCAAGCCACAGCTAATATAAGGTAAACCTCAGCTACAGCACCCCAACTGACCACCAGATATCAAGTAATCCAACTGCATGAATTAAATGAGCCAGCACCATAATAACCATCATGAATGTATGCAAAAATCAAGAAAAAGTAAAAAAAAATCAAAAAAATCATAAATTTTGCAATAGCATCTGACACAGATGTTGATTTTTCATCATTGGGAATTAATTTTAATTATGTGTACAAAATGATTTTGACGTGTTACATGGACAGCTATCAGTCTTATATTGCCTCCATACATAATCTGAACGAGAGTAAAATCGCTATCCTACATGATTGTAGAAGGCGTAGGGGGCTGGTTAGAGGTGGTAGAAGTGGAGGTAGATGGCTGGAAGGTTTGATGCTGATTGCTAGGCACTCGGCCAGTCATGGGAGCAGTGGCGCAAAATAATTTGGAACACCTTTGAAGGTAGCAATGGGCAGGTCGGCTAACCAGGGAAGAAGGAATAGGAGTTGCAAAGGGAGAGCAGTGGTTGTGGAACGCAAAGGGCCGATAGGTATAGTCGCAGGAGGAACGCCACAAGTGGAGAGGCTATCGGCAGGATCGGGCTTGTCAGGGGGTTTTAATTGTATAGGAGCCGGTAGAACGTTGTCGATCGAGCTCGTTGCAGGAAAGCGAGACGGATGGGATTTGAAACGATGTCGTAGTGAACGTGAGCTCAGTTGCAGGAGCGGAAGCCAAAGGGAAATCGGGTAATGGAGTGGCGGCGGGAAGTTGGAGCGGGATCGGAACGGGGACCTGGAGCGTGTATTAAAGCGCTAGAGCAGGAGCGTCAACTGGCGTGTCACGCCAAGATTTGGTCGTAAACCGAGAGGTGTTGGGTTGTTTTCCCATAATGGAGTCATCCATCTATGATACCAAGATGCCATGTACTTCCGATTGTGAGCAGGTGTGCGATCTTGAGAGGGTAGTCTCGAAGAGGATTGTCTCGACCCTTCCTTTACTTAGCCTTTCCAATGGCTGAAGATACAATGAGGGTCGATCACGGCCGCGAGAGGAGGGAGGGGAGTCTTGCTCAACCCTAACCACAGCTTAAGAAGATGAGAGGGGGAGGAGAAGATTCATGAGAGATTTAAGTTTCATTCATCATGTCGTCCCAGTCACCCGTAGTCACCACACCAAATGTGGGCCCATAACACCGGTTCTTATTTTCTTATACAAAAACTGTGTAGACATGACATTATATGTCATGGGCCTATAGCAATGGTTAAGGAATTGAATCATAGACAATACAAAAGAATTGGTTACATAACACTAAATCAAAATGCATTTCCTTCAATGAAGCACTTCTGAAAATAGAGACAGATCATATGTTTACACAGAAATTGTACAGTTTACACCTCAATTTTATTGCTTCAATCTTTGTCTAGTACAGTGAAACCGGATTAGTTGTCTTCACTTGAGTTTACCATCATATAGAACACTATGGATAACAGATAAGAACATAAAAGAAAAGAGCTCAATATCACATATTCAATTGACACAATATTACCTCAACAACAGGTTTGGCAACTGCTTCATAAACTCGCTTTTGAGAAGCGCTCTCTGTGAAAACCTCATCAAATATATAGGATTCAGAACTCCAATTGTTCTTTTTAAGCTTAAGCCTCCTAAGCTGTAACCAAATAAATTAAACGGTTTGACAAAAAATCTTAAATTTCAGCTTTTAACAATATGGTGCAACTCAAATGTTAGATATCACTTTAAGTGGGATTTTAGATATTGCGAGTCCAAACAAACTTTTAGTTAAAGTGGACAAATTTGGAAGTAAATAAATAATCAAAAACCTCTGGTTGTAACTCGAGGCAATCAATGAATTCTGAATCATGTGAGATCTCTTCATCATTTTTAGGCCGGACTCTAACAGCCACCCGCACCCGCCCTGAATCTGATTAAAAAAATTACTATTATATAAACGAATTTTTGTAATCCACAAAATTTTTAAGGGGACTCAATATGTAACAAATTGTAGAAACTTTATGATCTAACAATACAAAGGTCAGGAAAGAATCAATTTATACAAAGAGGATCTCACACATAACACAACATATATGGGACAAATGAGATTTAAAAGGACACAAAATAAAGCAAAATACAATACTTTCAACGCTCCTGAAAGCTAGAGCATACATGTCATATGACACAAGCTGGAGACAAAATGATGATATAATGGGCGAGGTAAAGCTTTTGTGAGAATATATGCAATATGGAAAGCAGCAGAGACATGGAGTTGGATATAGCTTGACCTTGCCCCTAATGAAGTGGAATCAACCTTAATATGCTTCATGTGACTCATGAACATTTGGTTCTCAGCAACCTGATTAGACGAGAACTTCATGTGTAGATAATAAGTGAAAGAGACTAACAGACATATGAGCTAAGTGAGCTCATTAACTATGAAGGCAGTGGAATGATAATTTGGTTATGCTAATGAACGAGCTACAACATACTGCATTTTGCAATGTCATATGAATAGATTCCCGCCAAAGTACAAAAATTATGAGTCGAGCAACGATCGCCAAAAGAACAAGAATAGCCGGCATTGGAAAGCGTCAAGAGAAAAAAGTACAAGAGGAATGGTAAATCAGTCCTTGTCAGGAGATACCGAAGACAGCGTTCAAAAGCATGCATATGACAGAAGCAAGGAAGATGCGTGAACTGAATGACAACACTATAAATGTATTAATTTTTGAACAGAGTAACAATAATACTCTGTATTTGAAAACAGTGAGTTAAACGTGTAGGTAATGGAGGAAAGCTTAACATTCACATCCAAACACATACTAGGTAGCTTGCATCTCAAGTAACCAACATTTTATAGAAGATTCATGCACCGGAGCACGCTTTGTGATGGGGAACCATCGGATGCACCTGAAGGGTTCGCCGCAAGACGGGACCCACATACATGTATTCGCGCGGGAAGACTTGATCGGATCGCCGATCGGACTCCGCAGTTGCGTCCGGGACGTCGCTGGAGTCAAAAAAACTATATTATTTTATTTTATTCAGTTTTATTTTGATGTATTTTATGGGCGAACCCGCCGGCCAGTCATAACCGTTGATGGGGGATGCCCTAGCTTCTCTTTTATTATAAATAGATCTAAAGGGGCTGATTTGTGGTATTGTTGAATTTGGAGAAGAGCATTCCCGGATTCCAGCGATCCCTCCTCGGTGCCGACGTCGTGGAACCCTATGTGACGACTCCTAGGCCGCCAAACTCCCCCAAGATAAACTCTATCCCCCTCCTTCATTTTCCCTCTCAATCCCCCCTTTCTGGCCGCCGTACACCGCTCACCCAGCCCCCAAACCCCGGCCTGCTGCCTCCATACAGCCGGCCCCCCTCTCCCTTGCAAACCCGTTGCCCCGCTCCTTTCCCCAAACCGCTACAGGCCACCGCCCCTTTCCCGAGCCCCAACTCCAGCCGGCGGCCTCCAGCCCCCCCCCCCCCCCACCGCCCCTTCCCTACTCCTAACCGACCCTCTCTAGGGCCTCTCTTGCCCTAGCCGTCCCTCCTTCCTTTTCCCCTTCGTGGATCCACCCCTACCCGCTCCGAAAACCCTAGATATCTTTTGATCTAGTGCTACCACCTTCTGATCCGTTATTTCCTCCACCCAAACCTTTCATTTTTGCTCGGATCCGCTCCAAATCATCGGATCTACTCACCCCCGGTCCGGATCTACTCATTTGTGGTCGGATCTGCCGTTTTACCATCCGTTACCGCCACTTTTCACCGAAGGCAGCCACCGTCATCGCCACCTCGCCTCCGGTTCCACCTCCGATCGCTCGTTTTGCATCTGGCCCGTCAAATCCTCCAACACCTCGGATCAGCCCACTACGTCGTGAGTATTTGTGGTATCGTGTTATGTAACTTGACATTCTCATTTGGTTGTTTATCTATATTGTGCTGCGATTATGATTATGTAGTAGTTGCTCTATTTAAGCTAATAATTGTCTGTGGAAGTATTCGCCGCCGCTTGCTTTGGCCCTCCGAGCGGAGGAAGCCGTTGCCGAATTGCTAAAATTAGTTGTTTGCTTCTTTATTTTGATTAACTGCGTGGTTCTATTACTCTTCATTGCTTAAATTAATTGTTGTCGTCATCTGATTGTCGCATTACATTTAGGTGTTGCATTGACATATTCCCTGCACCTACACGTAGAGTCCTAGTGCCCGAGCACCACTAGCCTACCCCTACATCATTTGGTATCAGAGTCAGGTTAGGCCACTTGCATGCTCCGTAGTGGTAGGACTTTTAGAGTAAGCATGGTAGAACCACAGAACACTGAGGACCGAGCGACGAGTTCAAATTCGGACGCCGCTATCGCTGAGTTGCAACGTCTTGTCCTAGGTCGCCTTGACACCATAGGAGCTCAATTCGACGATGTGCGTCATGAACTTGCCGAGGTGAATCTTCGTTTAGGCGACTTAGAGGATGTCAGAGACACTCCGACACAGCGTAACGATTCTCTTGAGGACGACCCTGACGCTCCTCCATGTCGAGGGCAACGCCCGAGGGATGGTCCACCTCCCGCAGACCGTCACCATCGTGATAGTCCTCATCGAGCCCCGATTCCGCCGGTAAGGCGACATCCTGATTTTGCGAGAGATCATAGGCAAGTCCCGGCGAGGGATAGGCTGCCACCTCAGCGTGATGAGTACCGGATGCCATGTCAGCCTCAGCCGGACCCCATAGATCGTATGCCCCCACACGGTCGCCGTGACCATCACCAGGATGATTATTATCCCCCGGGTCGGAGAGAGCGTGGTCCCCCACCCGCCCGATACGACTACGCCCATGATGACTACCCTGAGGACTACCTCGATCCTCGGCGAGGGGGCTACTATCATGACATCACTCGTCGCATCCGACTCGATGCCCCTTCGTTCGATGGTCGCCTAGATCCGAAAGCCTTCAGTGATTGGCTCTTGGACATGGACCACTACTTCGAGTGGTACGGCGTGAGTGACGAGCGTTGTGTCCGCTTTGCAAAGATGAAGTTGATCGGGCAAGCTAAGGTATTCTGGATCAGTGTTGAGAGAGCTCTATAGCAGGATGGTTACTACCCCATCGTCAGATGGGATGAGATGAAGGAGAGACTGAAGGAGAAGTACCTCCCCGCGTCATACCGAGATCAGTTATTTGAGAAGCTACAGAACCTACGGCAGGGGACACTTACCGTCGCCGAGTACACGGCTCGCTTCGATGAGCTGGTCGTCCAGAGTGATATTTCAGAGGAGCCTATTGTCACTGCCGCCCGCTTCAAGGCGGACCTTCATTCCGATATTCGGAGAGAGTTCAGTCACCGCCGCTTGGAGACAGTTGATCAGATATTCCAGCTCTCCCTCGAGTACGAGCAGTACCTCTGATCGTCTAGTACGAGGCAGTTCACTTCGCGGACTGATTCCTCGACTTTTAGGAAGCCCGTTCCGCCCCAGACCACCACGGTTGCACCCTCACGTATCCCCGCGGATGCGAAGGGTAAAGTCGTAGCCACTGATGGCCAGCGATCTGGGGGCATTGTATGTTTTAGATGTTCTGGCAGAGGTCATGTGGCAGCGCAGTGCCCCACACGGTACCTGCTCGTTGAGGAGGAGGAGCAGGGTTTAGAGGACGAAGAGGCCCAAGAGGAAGTTAAGGCCGAAGTTGAGGAAGGTTAGGAGAGTGACGTCGAACGATCATTAGAGGTGGGAGTGATTAGACGTCTCCTGCACACCCCACGTGTGGATGAGGATTGGCGGCGCACTACCATCTTCTACACGTACTTTCCTAGTGCAGGCGGTCCCTGCAAGCTAGCTATTGATAGTGGGAGCTGCGTGAACATCGTAGCCCAGAAAGGGCTTGACCGTATGTAGGTGAAGGCCGAGCCTCACCCCCACCCATACCGTGTCGTCTGGGTCGACAAGACGGCGATCCAGGTCACCCAGCATTGCTTAGTCCCGATCACCATTGCGTCCTTTCAGGACAAGGTCTGATGCGATGTCATTCTCATGGACGTCGCCCATGTGTTGCTTGGCCTCCCCTGGCTATTCGATCGTGACGTCACGTTCTTCGGTCGCTCGAACACGTGTGTATTTTACGATAAGCGGCGGAAAATTACGTTGACGCTCACCCAGCCCCGAGATCGATCCAAGGGTGTGGTAGAGCCATCTGTGAGCATGAGCGCCTCGCGGCCACTACATATTTTGAGGCGAGGTGAGTTCCTACGAGATAGTGCCGAGTAAGACGTCATTTATGTAGTCGACGCTACCCAGATTACTGAGGACACCCCGGTTGACCACCCACCCGCGGTGCGTCCCCTTTTAGGCGAGGTTGCGTACATCATGCCAGATGAGCTCCCCGATGAGCTGCCTCCCCCATGGGACATTCAGCACGTCATTGATCTAGTCCCGGGAGCCTCCCTCCTGAACCTGCCCCACTACTGTATGCACCCGGATGAGCATGCTGAGCTCAAACGGCAAGTTGACAAGCTTCTCTGGAAGCAGTTCATTCGTGAGAGCATGAGTCCTTGTGCGGTCCCCGCCCTTCTTACCCCTAAGAAGGACGATAATTGGTGTATGTGCATTGATAGCCGCGCCATTAATAAGATCACTGTCAAGTATCGTTTCCCGATCCCACGACTCGATGATCTACTAGATACTATGTCCGGTGCCCAGATCTTCTCCAAGATCGACCTTCGTAGTGGGTACCATCAGATACGAGTTCGTGAGGGAGACGAATGGAAGACCGCATTCAAGACCAAGGACGGTTTGTATGAGTGGCTAGTTATGACATTTGGGCTGTCCAATGCCCCCAGCACGTTTATGCAAGTTATGACGCAGGTGTTGCGGCCATACATGGGCAAGTTTCTAGTAGTATACTTTGATGATATACTAGTTTATAGCCAGACTCAGGTTGCTCACCTCGATCATCTGAGACTTCTCTTTGGCACCCTTCGCCAAGAGAAACTGTATGTGAACCTGAAGAAGTGCGCATTCCTCTCCGAGTCTGTCCACTTTCTGGGCTTTATTATATCCTCTACTGGAGTCTCCGTAGACCCTGAGAAGGTCAAATCTATTCGAGATTGGCCTGTGCCCAAGAATATCCACGAGGCTCATAGTTTTCACGGGCTTGCCACCTTCTACAGGAGGTTTGTCCAGTGGTTCAGCACGATCATGGCCCCCTTCACGAGCTGTCTCAAGAAGGGAGAGTTTCAGTGGACCCCCGCAGCCACTAGAGCCTTCGAGGAGATTAAGGAAAGGTTGACGACAGCTCCAGTCCAACGACTGCCGGATTTTAGCCGCGCTTTTGAGGTCGCCTGCGACGCATCAGGTGTCGGTATCGATGGCGTGTTGAGTCAAGAGGGACATCCAGTTTCTTACTTTAGTGAGAAGCTGAACGAGCCTAAGCAAAAGTACTCGAATTACGATCGAGAGTTTTATGCGATAGTCCAGTCTCCACGCTACTGGAGGCACTATCTCCTTCCCCGGGAGTTCGTGTTGTACTCCGACCACCAGGCCCTACGTTACCTGGACTCGCAACGCAAGCTGGGCCACCGGCATGCGAAGTGGGTCGAATATCTGCAGGATTTCCATTATGTTCTCAAGCACCGCGCTGGTGTTGAGAACAAGCCGGCTGATGCGTTGAGTCCTCGCGTATCCCTGTTGCAGACGATGACTGCGAGTGTCGAGGGACTTGAGAGGTTGATTCTCGACTATCCGACGTGTCCTGATTTTGGCAGGATTTACACCGCCCTATCTCGAGACCCACCCGACCCAGTTGAGGGATATCAGATCTATGAGGGATACTTGTACCGGGGTTCCCATCTATGCATTCCCCAGACATCTTATCCGAGATTATCTGATTTGGGAGTTGCAAGCGGTCGGGGCCGCGGGCCACTTTGGGCGGGATAAATCCACCGCTATTGTCGAGGACCGTCTCTACTGGCCCGGCCTTAAGAAGGATGTAGCCCGAGTTGTGCGCCACTGTCGTATCTGTCAGACGGCAAAGGGTAATAAACATAACGTCGGTCTTTATACGGTGTTACCCGTACCACACCGCCCTTGGGAGGACATCAGCATGGACTTTGTTCTCAGACTTCCCCGCACCTTGCGGAAACACGACTCCATCTTCGTAGTGGTTGATCGGTTTTCGAAGATGGCTCACTTCATTGTCATGTCGCAAGACAGGCAGATGCGACCCACGTTGCATCTATATTCGATGAGGGACGTCTTTCGATTGCATGGCCTGCCCAAGTCGATTGTGTCGGACCGAGATGTGAGGTTCATGAGCTACTTATGGAAAACCCTATGACACAAGACTGGTACTATCCTTAGGTTTTCCTCGGCATATCACCCACAAACGGACGGACAGACTGAGGTAGTGAATCGGAGTCTAGGGAATCTGTTGCGGTGTCTGGTAGGAGAGCACGTAGGCAGTTGGGACTTAGATTTCCCGATAGCAGAGTTTGCTTACAATAGCTCAGTCAATAGGTCCACCGGGTTGAGTCCATTTCATATAGTGTCAGGATATGACCCGAGGAAACTCATAGACCTTGTATCGAGCCCTTTAGAGTCCCGCCCTAGCGAGTCTGCGGAGTCATTTGCACAGCACTTGCATGATTTGCATGAGTCGGTCCGCCGACAAATAATATTAAGCAATGAAAATTACAAAACTCATGCAGATAAGCGAAGCCGAGAGCAAGTATTTAACATAGGCGAAAGGGTAATGGTGCAAATCCGCCCCGAGAGGCTCCCTTCGGGGCCTGCCAAGAAGTTAAGCGCGAGGCGAATGGGTCCATATTTCATTATTAGTCGTATTGGAACCAGCGCCTACCGACATTGACATCCCGGCCAGTATGGGAATTCACCATGTGTTTAATGTTGAGGACTTGACTCCATACTATGAACCTCATGAGTATGTGGACCCGAGCAGTGGAGGTGCCCAGCCACCCCCACCCCCGTTGTCGCCACCCTACCATCCTCACACATCACCACCATCTGATGGCCCTCCTAGTTCACCCGTTGTTGCCACCCACCCACCCGGGAAATCGTCCCCTTTGATTCCACCGCAGGCGCCACCGATCGCACCAGCATCCACCTTTTGAGAGGCGAGAGATGAGAGCATCACGGAGATCAGAGCCCACCAGTTTGTTCCCACCTCGGACGGACCGCGTTGCCGCTACTTGGTACATTGGCGGGGCTGCCCTGACACTGACGACACTTGGATACGACCGGCAGAGCTCGATCGGCTTGCCCCCGGACTTCGACCTCAGTACGATCATCTCCATTCATCGGAGATGAAGGCTTTCAGTCGGGGGGAGTTGATGGGGAACCATCGGATGCACCTGAAGGGGTTCGCCGCAAGGCGGGACCCACATACATGTATTCGCGCAGGAAGACTTGATCGGATCGCCGATCGGACTCCGCAATTGCGTCCGGGACGTCGCTGCGAGTCAAAAAACTATATTATTTTATTTTATTCATATTTATTTTGATGTATTTTATGGGCGAACCAACCGGCCAATCATAGCCGTTGATGGGGGATGCCCTAGCTTCTCTTTTATTATAAATAGGATGTAGAGGGGTTGATTTGAGGTATTGTTGAATTTGGGAAGAGAATTACCGGATTCCAGCGATCCCTCCTCGGTGCCGACGTCGTGGAACCCTAGGTGACGACTCCTACGCCGCCAAACTCCTCCCCAAGGTAAACTCTATCCCCCTCCTTCATTTTCCCACTCAATCCCCCCTTTCCGGCCGTCGTACACTGCTCACCCAGCCCCCAAAACCCTGGCCTGCTGCCTCCATACAGCCGGTCCCCCCTCTCCCTTGCAAACCCGCTGCCCCGCTCCTTTCCCCAAGCCGCTACAGGTCCGTCGCCCCTTTCCCGAGCCCCAACTCCAGCCGCCGACCTCCAGCCCCCCCCCCCCCCTACCGCCCCTTCTCTAGGGCCTCTCTTGCCCTAGCCGCCCCTCCTTCCTTTTCCCCTTCGTGGATCCACCCCTACCTGCTCTGAAAACCCTAAATCTCTTTTGATCTAATGCTACCACCCTCCGATCCGTTATTCCCTCCACCCAAACCTTCCATTTTTGCTCGGATCCGCTCCAAATCATCGGATCTACTCACCCCCGGTCCGGATCTACTCATTTGTGGCCAGGATCCGCCGTTTTACCATCCGTTACCGCCACTTTTCGTCGAAGGCAGCCACCGTCATCGCCACCTCGCCTCCGGTTCCACCTATGATCGCTCGTTTTGCATCCGGCCCGTCAAATCCTCCAACGCCTCGGATCAGCCCACTACGTCGTGAGTATTTGTAGGTATCGTGTTCTGTAACTTGACATTCTCATTTGATTGTTTATCTATATTGTGCTGTGATTATGGTTATGTAGTAGTTGCTCTCTTTATGCTAATAATTATCTGTGGAACTATTCGCCGCCGCTTGCTTTGGCCCTCCGAGCGGAGGAAGCCGTTGCCGAATTGCTAAAATTAGTTGTTTGCTTCTTTATTTTGATTAACTGTGTGGTGCTTATTACTCTTCATTGTTTAAATTAATTGTTGTCGTCATCCGATTGTCGCATTACATTTAGGTGTTGCATTGGCATATTCCCCGCACCTACACGTAGAGTCCTAGTGCTCGAGCACCACTAGCCTACCCCTACATCACTTTGGTTCATCTGAGACCATACGGTTTTGCCATTTTCCATAAATGGCCTATGAGCACTTCTCAGGAGGTCACCATCCCAGGACTACTCCCACCAGAGCACGCTTAACCTTGGAGTTTTCCAACACTTTCTCTAAAAAGTCACCTCTGATATTCGAGGTTTTGAATTATTACGTAAGATTAGCAACTTTCTCTCCAATTCTGATGTGACATCGACTTCATTCATGCATCTTCTTTCACCTAGAAGTCTGTCATCCTAGAAGCCTGTCAGGAGCTACATTGTCTGAGCTTCACTGCCCTCAAAGCACTCCTCGTTCCTCACCGAACTGCCTTCATTGGATTCAAGATGTTACAGACCCACCATATTCCACATGGTTAGTCCCCGAACGACACATCGCATTGTAGGAAATTTGTATTTGATAGCATTTAGAGAACTTAAATTGTTGATCTCGCAAGCGAAATGCTTTATTCTTCTCCTACTTGTGTCTAAACCACTCAAATTGACTAACCTATGTTTAGAGGGGTCAAACCCTACAGTTTCATTATTTATATTCTTTAGTGTGTGTTGGAGCTAGTAGAGACCGGGCGGACTTGAGTTTAACCGCAGCGGTCTAATGGTCTTAGCGACCTGGCGGTTTGGTCCAGCGATCCGGTGGTGGACCTCAGCTTCCGGTCAGGAGCAGCAGTGGCGGTTTGAAGGAAGTCGCGGCGGTCTAGCAGTAAGCCGCAGTAGTGGGATATCGGTTAGCCGCAGCAGTCTGGCAGAGTGAAGCCGTGGCGGTCTGGTTGAAGCCGCAGCGGCCTGGTTGGAGCCGCAGCAGCGGACAGGTGGTTAACCGCAATTGCGGTCTGGTGGCAACCCGCGGTTGCAGTCCGATAGCTTGCAGCAGCTGCGGTCTGATGGGTAGCCGCAACTGCGGTCTGGTGGCAACCCGCAGTTGCGGACTGGCGGCCTGTGTCAGCGGTTTTCCCTGGAGCAGATTGACGACTTTGTGAGTTGCCGCTTTGTTGTTTATTATTTGTTGTATAGAGGGCGGTTTGATCATGTCAAACCACGTAGGCCGCATCCGGCTTGTATTTAGTCTTACATCGTTTGTTGTATTTTCTCATCTCCCTCAATTTCTATAAATAAGGGGCATATCTATGTAATGATTACCTTTTTGGAGCAATAAAATTTACGGTTTATTTAGCTCTTTGTCCATTTTTCACATGGTATCAGAGCGAACCGATCCTTTGCTTCAAAAAGATCGTGGTTTGTTGGTTTAACCGCGCGGCCTCTTCCACCGGCTTCGTCTGGCTTCTTCTGGTTTGTCTGATTTCTTTCCCTTCCCTTCTCACCCTTGTTTCTCGCTGTGCTTGCGACTTGCTTCCTTCCGGGCTTTTTTATTCGTCCGACTTTCCTTGCTAACTGCGCTTCTTTGCGACATGTTGTGTTTGCGCGGTTTCTCTTCTCTATTGCGAGTTTCGCCTTTTGATCGCAGCTTCTTCCTTGCCGCTGGTGTGTTGTCACCTTGACCGGGCGGACTCTTGCTCTTCTCTTTCTTCTTCTTGGCGCGGCTTTTTTGCTAGTCACTTGTCTCTGCGACTAGTGGTGTTCGCGCAGTTTGCTGTGCGGCTTCTTTTGCTCTTGTCGCCTTTGTTAGTCGCCCTTTGTTGCGGCTTCTTCTGTTCGCGCGACTTCTTCGTTGTTTGCTCTTTCTTCTCTTCTTTCTCCCGACGGGTTGTCTTCCTGCGGCTTGTTTCTTCTTTGTTGTGAGTACCGCATTGTGGTCGCGGCGTGTTCCTTGTCGCTGGTGTGTTGACACTGTGACCGTGCGGTCTCCTCTTCCCCTTTCTTTTCTCTTTCTTGTCATTGCGGCCTCTCTCTCTGCATTTTGGTCGCGGCCTCTTTTCTAGCCGCTAGTGTGTTGACATCCGTGACCGTGCGGTTTCTCCTATTTCTGCTACCTTTCCTGTGGTCGGTTTCTTTCTGCTCCTTTTTGTCGGCTTGTTCTTGTGCGGCTTGTTTCTAACCGTGCGGTTAGTCTTTCTGCTTTCCGGTTTCTTCTTGAGGATAGCTTCCCTTCTCTCTTCCACTATTCGTGCTCTTATGGCCTCCTCTGATAAGTGGCTTATTAACTCTGGTGTCACTTGTCACATGACTGGCAACTCTCGTTTGTTTTCCTCTTTGCTTGAACAGAACAAGTTGTCTTCTGTTGTTATTGCTGATGGGACTTCTGCTCCTGTGCGTGGTATTGAGACTGTGTGTCTCTCTTCGTCTTTACTGCTAGAGGACACTCTCTATGTCCCTACTTTCCCATGCAATTTACTATTTGTTCATGCTCTTTGCACTAAGTTAAATTGCACGGTTACTTTTACTGGCACCACTTGTTCTTTCTCTGATTTTATCTTCAAAGCTACAATTGCTACTGGAACTGCAAGTGGTGGCCTCTTTTTTCTTGACCAAGATGTTGCTTTTTCTGCTTCTTCATCTCTTCAACAATGGCATCGTCGTCTTGGTCACCCTCTTTCTCGCCTCATCCACCAACTTTTTTCTGATCTTCCTCAAGAGGATTCCCCTTTGAATTGTGAAGTCTGTCAGTTTGGCAAACATCATCGCTCTTTTCTTTCCCAGCACGAACGGGACGTAGTTCTTCGCATCCTTTTGAACTAGTTCATTCTGACATATGGGATCTTTCTCCTACTGCAACTGTTGGTAGAGGTAGCTTATACTTTGTCATTTTCATTGATGATTTCTCCATGGTGTACTTGGTTGTATCTTCTGAAAGATCGTTCTGAAGTTGTTCTCTGTGTTCACTACATTTTATAATGAGATATCCACACAGTTTCGTGTGCCCATTCGGGTTATTTGTACTGATAATATCAAGGAATATATGAGCTGTCAATTCTCTGATTTTTGTGTGAGTCCATGGCTCGGTTCATCAAACAACTTGTCTCTATACCTCTCAACAGAATGGTATTACTGAACAAAAGAATCATCATCTCTTGGATGTTGCTCGCAGCCTTTCCTCACAAATGAATGTCCCTTTGTCTTATTGGAGTCATGTTGTTCTCCTCTTTTGTTATCTCATTAACCGTATTCTCTCGTCTATTCTTCAGGGAAAGACTTTTTTTCTATTTTGTATCCCGAGGCCGAACCATTTCCTTTACCACTTAAAATTTTTGGTTGTACGACGTTTGTTCACATATCCTTTTTCCTGTACGTGACAAATTTCTCCTCGCTCTGTTAAATGCATATTTCTTGATTACTGTCATACTCAGAAGGGTTATCGTTGTATTGATCCTCTTCTGCGCAAACAATACGTTTCCGTTGATGTTACATTTTTTGAGGATACACCATATTTCTCTCCTACTTCCATTTTTTTCCCTCTGATATTTCTTCTTCCCTGCCTATTATCTCGGCACCTCTGCCAGAGCCGGTTCTTTCCACCTCTGCTCTTTTTGCCCGGTCTCTTTCTCTGGGGCCTGATGTGTTGCCCTTACAGCATTTGGTGTCTGTTCCAGGGTCTCCTCTTTCTTCTGACAGTGCTTTGCCTCCTCTGGTCAACACTGATCTTGATCTTCTGATTGCTCTTCGGAAAGGTGTTCGCTCCTGCACTCAACATCCTGTTCAGGTTGTGGTCTCTTATGCTCGGCTCTCTCCTTCATCTAGGAGTTCTGGTCTGGCCCTCTCGGCCAATGTTGTTCCTGCTTCGTATCAAGAAGCTCTTGTAATCGCTCATTGGAAATCTGCTATGGAAGAAGAGATGCGTACTCTTACTGAACGGGGTACTTAGTACACTTGTTCTTACGCCTCTCGGTGCTGACGTAGTTGGATGTCACTAGGTCTTTGTTATTAAGTTTCTACCTGATGGGTTTATTGATCGTTACAAGGTCCGGCTTGTTGCCAAAGGTTTTACGCACTTATGGGGTGGATTTCTTTGACACTTTCTCTCATGTGGCGAGGATTACTACAATCCGGGTCCTTTTTTTGTGGTTGTTAACAGAGACTGGGAAATATCTCAGCTGGATGTGAAAAATGTCTTTCTTTATTGTGATTTACAAGAAGCTGTCTATATGGAGCAACTTCCAGGGTATATTGCTAAGGGGGAGTCTCAGGTCTGTAAAACTGAGAAAGGCAATCTACGGCCTTACGCAAAGTCACAGGACCTGGTTTAACAAGTTCAGTGAGGTCATTTCGTTGGTTGGGTTTGCTATAAGTGTTGCGGATCACTCGTTATTCATTCGCAAGACATCAGCTGATCTTGTTGTTCTTGTTGTTTATGTGTATGATATTTTTCTCACCGGGGATGATAGAGAAGGTGTGGAAATTACCAAGAAGCATCTCCTTAAGCATTTTGTTACTAAAGATATGCACTCTCCGAAGTATTTTCTGGGCATTGAGATATCCAGGAAACCAGGGTCTGTTGTTCTTTCATAGAGAAAGTATGTCTTGGACCTTTTGAAAGAGACAGGTCTTCATGGAGCTAAACCGGCATGTTCTCCGATGTCGGTTGGAGATGACAAGTATTGGAGTGAGACTCACCTCTTCTTGAGGATGTCACGAGATGCAGACGACTTGTGAGAAAACTCATTTATCTAACAGTTACAAGATCGGATATCAGATATGTTGTTGAAAGAGTGAGTCAGTTTATGCAAGTTCCTAAGAAGTGTCATTTACAGTCGGCAACGAAGATTCTAGAGTATGTGAAAGGTGCTCCAGTGAAAGGACTTCTGTTTCAGAAAATGAGACATTTGAAGGTTGAGGCAATATTCTGATGTGATCTATGCAGATGATAAAGGAGATAGGAAGTCCACATCTGGATTCTGTACATTTGTTGGCGGGAACTTGGTCAGCTGGAAGAGCAAGAAACATGTTGTTTTCTCCAGGACAAGCGCAGAAACTGAGTATAGGAGCGTGGCTCTAACTACTTGCGAGCTGAAGTAATTACGGACACTTATGCTTGATTTTGGAGAACTTTATGATCATCCTCTGTCAATGTTCTGTGATAATAAGGCAGTCATATATATTTCGAGGAATCCTGTCTTCCACGAGAAGACGAAGCATATCGAGGTTGATTGTCACTTCATTAGAGAGGAGATCTCGAAGAATCAGATTTGTACACCGTTTGTTACTTCAGAGAGAGAACTAGTTGATTTCTTCACCAAGCCAGTTACTCCTTATGAGGAGGTTCGTAGAGCTGGACATGGTAGATATATATGTTTCAGCTTGAGAGAGAGTGTTGGAGCTAGTAGAGACCGGGCAGACTTGAGTCTAACCGCAACGGTCTACTGGTCTTAGCGACCTGGCGGTTTGGTCCAGCGGTCCGGTGGAGGACCTCAGCTTCCGGTCAGGAGCAGCAGTGGAGGTCTGAAGGAAGCCGCAGCGGTCTAGCAGTAAGTCGCAGTAGTGAGATATCGGTTAGCCGCAGGAGTCTGCAGAGTGAAGCCGCAGCGGTCTGGTTGAAGCCGCAGCGGCCTGGTTGGAGCCGCAGCAGCGGACAGGTGGTTAACCGCAACTGCGGTCTAGTGGCAACCCGTGGTTGCAGTCTGATAACTTGCAGCAGCTGCGGTCTGATGGGTAGCCGCAACTGCGGTCTGGTGGCAACCCGCAGTTGCGGACTGGCGGCCTGTGTCAGCGGTTTTCCCTGGAACAGATTGACGACTTTGCGAGTTGCCGCTTTGTTGTTTATTATTTGTTGTATAAAGGGAGATATGATCATGTCAAACCGGGTAGGCCGCCCGGCTTATATTTAGTCTCACATTGTTTGTTGTATTTTCTCATCTCCCCCAATTTATATAAATAAGAGGCATACCTATGTAATGATTATCTTTTTGTAGCAATAAAGTTTGCGGTTTATTTAGCGCTTTGTCCATTTTTCGCAGTGTGTAACCTTATAGCTCCAGTTTATATACTGCTTTTACCCTCTATTTTGCATGGATTTCATTGATATTTCCCTCATTTCTGGTTGATTTTATGCAATGATTCATCAATTATAATGTTGCATGAAATCTGGATGTATGAATGTGTTAATGCAGGTGTGGACTATCTTCTAGTTTCGGGAAGGTTATGTGCAATTTTCTTCGCACGTGCTCGTACATCTTTATGTGCACGTGCATGCGTGTGATATTCATTTATTCATATTCCAGGGCCCAAATTTTGTGATCTGTAAGCGTGCGTGCATTTTTTTTCTGCATGCGCATGTGCTTACTTTTCAGGCACGTGCATGTTATATGCCCAGAATTTCAAAGATTTGTAGGTGCACGCGTGCTTTCTTCACGCACACGCGTGCGCACACTATGATTGGTCATGCGCATTTATTTCGTGGAAAATTACTGCTTTGTGAGTGTGTGTGCATTTTCTTTACGCACGCCCATGTGTTGGACACACGCGCATCTCGCAGTCTTCCAGAATTTTCCTTGTCGTTCTTCGTGCACGCCTACGCGGCCTTATACGCGCGAGTATGCGTGACCATTTTTTGTGCTTTTGTGTGTGTGTGTGTATTCAAATCTAGGTCGAACGACGGATCCGATTTCATTTCTCTTGTCGCTTCTAGCCTTCTTGTAGGTCGCCAGCCCCATTATAGGGAAGAAATTCATCTTCCACTCTAACCTAAGCTACATTGATGAATTCCTAAGTGAAGAAAAGGTGAATTAAAGGCTTTGGTATCAATAACATGGAGATTTAAACAAACTTGATGAGAGGACGGGACATTTGGGGGTTGGTGACAACTTTTTCCTTATCCCAAAAGTCAGCCAAGGTGTGCTTGAGGAGAAGGATTGACAACCCGCACTCTTCCCACTCCAAAGAATAAAATCTCCGTTCTCTCCGCATTTGCGGTGATACATTCACCTCTTCCTCACTCTTTCTTTAGTTTTGTTTTTGTTTCATGGTTGAATGCTTGTAATTGAATGTTATTTGGGATTGGATGGTGTTTTATATGGGATAATCTTTATTTAATATAAATAGGTTTTGCCCTAAATTTTTCTTGTAGTGGAATGATGAACACTCACTTGTTTGATGTTGTCATTTGCAATACTGTGTTAGATTAGGTTAAGTGAATATGAATTGGATAAAGGTCTCAGTTAAATGTTTGCTTAGATAGCTTAAGATTTAGGATGTTCTAGTATGTTCACCCGCATTCCATGTGATTCGATATTTGGCATATTCATCGTCATATATTAATTTGACTCATTCAATGCCTATTTCAATCCGCAAGGATAACTAACGTTGTAGTTTTAGCGGTCATAACTTCGCTCTAATATCATTCTTGCTTTCATCCATCATAATTCACAATAAATATTTGAGAAAAGGTTTTTGGAGATGTGTATTCAAAGCACTAATGTCTATGAAATAACTGTGTAATAATATTATCATTTATCGCACATATTTAATTGAAGTCATTACTTAATGTCGTCATGTGTCTATGTTAGGAGTCTTGTATTAATTGAGTATATATTATAAGTCATTATAATAGTCTATGGACTCCAACTCTTTCAAGGAGATGGTGGTATCTTTATATGTCAAAGCAAGTATGTGCATGACATGCTCAAAAGGTTTGGTTTTGAAGGACTAAACAAAGTTTTTACTTTCATGAGTGGTCATTAAATTTAGAAAAAGATGAAGTTAGTATTTCAGTAGATCAAACAAAATATTGAGGTATGATTAGTTCATTACTATATTTAAGCATCTAGTCCTGATATTATATTAGTCGTATGCTTGTGTGTATGGTTTCAGGCCCATCTTAAAGATTCTCATCTTAAGATTGTGAAACGCAGTTTTAGATATTTCATAGGCACACCAAAGTTAGTTCTAGGGTATTTGCATCAAGAGTCCTTTCTATTGCATAGTTATTCTGACTCATAGTTATTCTGACTCAGATAATGTTGGTCGTTCGCTGGATCGTAAAAATAGAAGTGACACCTGTCACTTTTAGGTCAATCATTAGTTTTATTGCCGAGTGGGAAAAAGAATTTTATTATCCTCTCCATTGTTGAGGTCAAATACACTCCATTAGGTAGCTGATTTGCACAACCATTATGGATGGCACAAACCCTTGAAGACTTTGGTTTACACTTCTGTAATATAGAAATAAGGTACAAGGTACGACAACAAGAGTGGCATACACTTAACAAATAATCGTGTTCATCATTCTAGATCGAATCATATAGACATTGATTGTCATTTCATTCAGAATCAACAACAACACTCAAGCCTTTATCCCACTATAGTGGGGACAGCTATATGAATCCTTTGTCGCCATTGTGTCTGACCTTGTGTCATAATCATACTAATGCCTGAGTAGAACATGTCTTTCCATATAGTTTCATTCCAAGTCTTTATTGGTCTACCCCTCACTCGTTTAACATGCCTAGTGATAGTAGAGAAGAAGAATCGATTAGGCGGAATGCTCTAAACCGGGTTAAGAATTCATATTAATAGGCAAGAAATACATGTGACCTATCACGTTAATACATAAATGTGATAACATAAAACGTAAAATAAAACACGTCTAACGCGTATATTCAACTCTCCCCCTCAAGTTGAGAATATATTGATCATTCCCAACTTGTCAGTATTGTTCATGAACCTGTCACTGCTTAGCCCCTTGGTGAAGACATCGGCCAGCTGATCATATGAATTCACAAATTGAGTGCAGATATTCCTCTTGTCAAGGTGATCTTTGATGAAATATCTGTCAACTTCAACATGTTTCGTTCTGTCATGTTGAACCGGATTATGTGCAATACTAATGGCCGTCTTGTTGTCGCAGTAGATAGTAACTGGTTTGTTCACCTGGAGACCGATATCTTGAAGAATTGTCTTCAACCACAATCCCTCACATACACCTTGCGCCATACCCCTATATTTTGCTTCAGCACTTGAGCGAGCAACAACATTCTGCTTCTTGCTCTTCCACGAAACAAGGTTGTCACCCACAAACGAGCAATACCCGGTAGTAGACTTTATATCATCTTGACTATCGGCCCAATAGGCATCTGTAAACACTTCAATCTCCAAAGGTTGGTTCGCATAGAACAGAATCCCACGTCCTGGAGATTTCTTGAGATATCGCAATACACGATATGTTGTCTGCTGATGGCGTATTGAGGGGGAGTGCATGAATCTACTTAGGACACCCACAGCATACGTAATATCAGGGAGAGTATGAGATAAATATATGAGTCTCTCAACCAATCGTTGGTATTTTGAAGCATCCACTTTCTCCCCACTAGTATCTGCGTCAATCTTGTGATTAGCCTCAATTGGAGTATACACGGGTGCACACCCAAGTATCTCAGTTTCATCCAGAAGATCAAGGGTATATTTCCTCTGAGAGATGAAGATCCCTCGACGAGACCTCACTACTTCAAGAAATATTTCAACTTCCCCAAATCGTTGACTTCAAATTCCTTACCCAGTTGTTCTTTCGAGTGAGCGATCTCCTTTAGCTCATCACCTGTAATGATGATGTCATCCACATACACAATAAGAATTAATACCTGTGCTCCTCTCCTCTTGATAAAGAGAGTATGATCAGCTTGTCCTTGATCATAGCCTTGTTGAATCATGGTCTTGTTAAACCGTCCAAACCTAGCTCTCGGGGACTGCTTTAGGCCATATAAGGATTTCTGCAAACGGCAGACCTTTCCATTGAACCCTTCTTTGATAAAGCCCGGAGGGATAGTCATGCAGACTTCCTCTTCCAGATCACCATCCAAGAACGCATGTTTGACGTCGAGCTGGTGTAGCTCCTACCCACGACTAGCAGCACAAGAGAGAATCACCCGAAATGAATTCATCTTTGCAACAGGGGCAAAGGTCTCTTGGTAGTCTATACCTTGGGTCTGGGTATATCTGAGCGACCAAGCGTGCTTTGTACTGCTCCACCACCCCATCTTGGTTCTGTTTAATAGAGATCTAGCGTGACCCAACTTTGCACTTCCCAAGGGGAAGACTAGCAAGCCTCCATGTTCCATTTTTTTCCAAGGCACTCATTTCATCTTCCATAGCATGTTTCCACTCAGGTATCTGAACAGCCTCATGCCAGGTCTTAGGAATCATAATAGTGGAAAGAGAAGAGATAAAAACTGTGTAAGCCTGACAGAGGTGAGTATAACAAATGTAGTTGGCAATGGGGTGTTTGGTGCCACCCTTTTTACCTTTGAGATGAGCAAGAGGAACATGGAGGTCATCATCTAAATATGGAGCGGAGAAAGGCACCGGACCTGGTGGAACATCCACTGTCTGTACTTGCACAGCAGTCCGGGGTCTGCGGGAGTATGTGTATAGTATAGGAGGAAGCAAGGAAGAAGCAGGAATAGGACCAGCACACGGAACATGAGAACGTGGAAGATGAGGAGAGGTAATAATCGGTAAAGGAGATTCAAAGGTCTCGTCACCATTACTACCTGTCTCCCCCTGACGAGGACCAAAATACGACTCCTCCTTACGAAAGGTAACATCAACAGTGCAATAGTAGCGACGAGTTGGAGGGTGATAACACCGATATCCTTTGGTGGTAGGAGAGTATCCAACAAAAACACGCCAGATAGAGCGCGCATCCAGTTTATCACGATGCGAGGTATGAACATGGACAAAGCAGATGAAACAAAAGATACAAGGGGCGATGCGAGAGGTGTGGACAATGTGGTTTTTGGCTAGACAGGAGAGGGGCGTATCATAGGAAATAGAACGAGACGGAAGACGCTTAATAAGGTGGGTGGCCATGAGAACCGCATCACCCCAATAGGACTTGGGAAGGTGCATCGCAAGCAACAAACACCAAGCAACCTTCAACAAGTGCCTATTTTTTCGTTCAGCGACACCATTTTGAGTGGAAGTGCGGACACAGGTGGTTTGATGGATAATACCATGTTCGGCAAGATAGGCACCGAACGTTCCCCAGCAAGGGCGGAAACAGCTACACTCAACGAGGTTCGTACGGTCTCCTTGAAGCTTCTTCAATTACCTGGCAGATAAGCCACGCCGGGTACTTTTCAGATCTTGCGCGGATCCTTCTCCCCTTCAGCAACAGCACATGTGGTCACCGCGCGATTGCTTCTCTCAGTACCTGCCACCTGACTTTTCATGTACCTCATGTGGCTGCACATTTAATGCTGCATTAAATTCCCTCAACCGTCTGAGCAGGCTACCCTCAAGTATAAATAAGACAGTCAGGGGTGTTTGAAAGGACAGAGGACTTGGGTCAGAATCTACTTAATTGTAGGTGTGGTTATAAATCCCGTCTCCCGGTTGCCTCCTCTCTTCTAGCACATACCCTTGTACTGGCCTGTAATATCTCAACGTGCAATAATATTGTCTGTCGCAAGTGGTATTCGCCGCGTCGGGTAAGTCTGGTGTCTGTCGCTGCGAGTGGCCTCCTCTTTTTTGTTTTTTCTCTCCTACTCGCCAAGCCTTTGCGGGTTAGTAACTGGTTAATTGCGGTCTCCGATCTCTTCACCGAACTCCCCCAGCCGGTCGTAGAGTGTAGAAAATTGGGTGACAGATTTTACCCCAACACTCATCACGAACTTCAGGAAGAGGGGTTGTGGCACGAGCGGGAAAGGACGGGGCATAATTCAAAGTCATTGCGACAAAACAGGTGAATGGAGGTCAAAGATCTGCGGACACCCTGCGACGGTTAGGCAGAGGAAGGTTGTTGTTGTCCGGTCTCTGTGATCAGAAAGGGGACAGTTGCGATTAGGCTGCTATAGCAAGAGAGAGCATCGGCGAGCTGACAACAGTCAGGCGAGCAGGAAGTCTTGCGGGAAAGCAAACAAGCTTGGAAAAGCAGCTAGACATACGATCAAGCGTCAAGTAGGAGAGCGGAGAGAAACTACCAGTTGCGAACAGACAGCCTGGAGACCAGGAGTGGCGAGCAGGAGGACTGACGGGAAGAGGAACGTGCGGTCAGACACTCGCCGGAAGACGGTGATCAGACGCAGTGCTGAGCGACCAGGCGGTAGCGGCCAGGCGAGCAGCAAGCGGCGAGACTGAGCGAGCAGGCAGCAAGACATGAGAGACCGCGAGCAGACTGAGCAATCAGGCAGCAAGACATTCAGACCGCATAAATGGCAATCAGACGGGTCCCAGAGAAAAAAGGGGGGATATGTTATAAAAGTTGATGGGGGAACAAAAGGAGAGGCAATAGGATGAGCAGAGTTGCGGTCAGAAAAACAAGTAACCGCTAAGACCGACGGGCGAGAGCAAGACCCAAGAAAAATTCTTATGATTGTTTAGGCTCTGATATCATGTAGAAATACACAAAAATAGAGAGAAATAAAAATATAATTTTATTAATTTCTCCAAATGTGTTGTATACATATAAGTATTTGTACACTTAAATAGAAAGAGAAAGGAAAGAAGAAATCTCAATCAAAGATGTGGGACTAAATTCTAAAGAGGAAGTGGGCTCTAGATGAGCTTATTATGGGCCTTTACACATATTTCCTTCAACAATACAACAACAACACTCAAGCCTTTATCCCACTATAGTGGGGTCGGCTATATGGATCCTTTTGTCGTCATTGTGCCCTATCTTTTGGTATAATCTCACTAATGCATAAGTATATCATGACTTTCTTACAGTTTCATTCCAAGTCTTTATTGGTCTACCCCTCGCTCGTTTAACATGCCTAGTGACCAGACTCTCACAACGCTTAACAGGTGCCTCTAATGGTCTCCTTTGTACGTGTTCAAACCATCTTAGATGAGCTTCTCGCATCTTCTCTGCAATTGGTGCTACACCAGTCTTATCCTTGATACTTTCATTCCTAATTTTATCCAATCTCGTGTGTCCACGCATCCACCTAAGCATTCTCATCTCCGCAACTCTCATTTTTTGCTCATGTACACAATTCACTGCACAACACTCAAAACCATAGAGCATCGCGGGTCTAATTGCAGTACGGTAAAACTTGCCCTTAATTTTTAGTAGTACTTTAAGATCACATAAGATCCCTGACGTGCCTTTCCACTTCAACGAACTCGCTTGGATTCTATGTGTCACATCTTTATCAATACCTCCGACTTTTTGAACTATCGATACAAGATATTTAAAACACTCACTACGGGAAATATCTTTATCACCCAACTTAATAATGAAGTCATTTGTCCTTCTTGTACTGCTAAATTTAAGCTCCATATACTCTGTCTTTGCCCTGCTCAACCTAAAACCCTTCTTTTCTAAAGTATCTCGCCAAGATTCAAGTTTTGCGTTTACACCCTCGCGCATCTCATCAACCAAAACAATGTCATCCACAAACAATAAACACCAAGGTATTGCTTGTTTGATATGTCTGGTGAGCTCATCTAAGATAAGGGTAAAGAGATAAGGGCTTAAAGCTGAACCTTGATGTAAGCCAACAGTGATAGGGAATTCCTGTGTTAATCCTCCAGATGTCCTCACCCTTGTCACTGAATTTGTATACATATCTTTGATTGAATAATGCATGTCACGTCTTTAAATATAGTAATATGTTCTAAAATAAAAATTAGCATAGTAGTAAATAAGTAAAGAGTCATGTATATCCCAAAAGAAATTCGAAAAGTATCCAAAATAAAACATTTGGGATATATTATGACTACAAGTAACAATTATTCAAAACAAGTAAAAAAAAATTTAATTGACTATCATCTCTTTTATAGCATGATGATTCATATTCATCTTTAACGGTCTCATAATCAATTGAAAAATGTCGATCTCCATGATCTTACTCCTTTGATGAATGATCAGATCTTCCTCGTCTTCTAAATGTTTTAAGAAAAAAAATTGTCTAGCAATGTTCCAGTCTTCTTTAATATAGAAGGTAGTCGAGAGCTTTTCCTCGGTTCATGATGATTCATATTCATCTTTATTAGTCTCATAATCACTTGAAAAATGTCAGTCTCCATGATCTTACTCCTTTAATGAAGATGAAAGATCAGTTCTTCCTGTTCTTAAAGTTTTAAGAAAAAATCTTTTTTCTATCAACGTTCCGGTTTTCTTTAATATTGAAAGTAGTCGAGAACTTTTCCTCGGTTATTGACCTAAATTCATGCGCTCTGCAAGGAGTATTCAACTCGATCTTACATTCACTATCAATTAACTTTAATATATGACAATATCTACTTTAATTCTGGTTGGAAGCATTGAAAACTATTCCTTTATTCTTGATCTGCATTCATGCACTCTGCAAAGAGTACTCAACTTGATCTTTTATCTGCTATCAATTAACTTACATGTATGATAACATCTACTTTAATTCCGATTGAGAGAAAAGAAAACTTCTCTTTAGTTCTTGATTTGCATTCATGTATTCTGCAAAGAGTACTAAACTCAATCTTTCATATCTCTATCTGACCACATAGAACGTATGTCACTTTCTACACTTCTTAAGACCTCGCTAATAGAGTAAATAAAAAGTGAAGTGATTCGAGCACTAATAGAGTAAATGTGTAAATATGCTAATGACCATCAAATAGAATGTATGTCATTGTAAGTTGTGCAGAATAGTGAGGCGGAAAAGTATAGCAGAAATCGTCGAGCAATATAACACTTAAGCGCCAAGCATTTTACAGTAGTGGATGAATTTCAAGCTAAATATCTTTGTATCAGCAATTGTTTTATTCTCGTTTCAAGCATATTTTTTCCTTAACAAGAAGACGGCAGAAATCGAGGAGCAATATACCACTTAAGCACCAAGCATTTTACAGTAGTCGATGAATTTCAAGCTAAATACCTTTGTATCAGCAATTGTTTTATTCACTTTTCAAGCATATTTTTTCCTTAACAAGAAGATTTAGGGTATTACAAAAACTCAAGATATAAAGAAGTTAAAAGGGAAGAAAACTTCTCCCTCACTCATCTGTGTTTCTCGGACAAACGAAGGTCTCTCAATTTGATTCTCGAGAGCGAAATTTTCTCTGCATTTTTGCACTATGAGTCTATGGTTGACAGACAACTGAAGAGGGAATGAAGTAAGAAAAGAACAATCAACTCTCAAAGTGGAGTTACTCGACTCTTAGCGAAGGAGCTCTCCAGAGCTCTCAAGCCAGAAAATCATCGATTGAAGCTGATACAAATCTCAAGTTGGAGTTTGTTGAGTTCTTCTCTCTAAGGAATTGACAACCCTCCAAAGCTTTGCTTTTCAGGAAGACAATTCGACTCCTACCACCCTTGTGATTTGAGCGTGGTGACGGCCTGCCCAAGGGCAAACCAATAGACTTGGACATCTCCTTAAGTCTCAGAAAACATCAATCTAATAGCGGAGGATTGGTCACTGCGGACACAGAGTGGAAGTGTTGAGCTAACAATTCAAGATTATTGTAAGAGCTTGTTCTGGCTAGAGGAACTGTTACTTAATTAGCAGAGAATGTTCTCATATTTTGTGAACGAGTAAACTACCCACATCGGAAAACCACCATATGTCCTTGCATCTCTGTTCTTTTCATTTCCTGCACCCTACATTTCTGCATTTATTTCTTACTGAGTTTCAATGGGTGCATATTTATGTGATCGAGATTGATAAGAGGAAACTCCAAACAGTTCTTGCAAAAGAACTCACTAACTGGCCGTAAATTTATTCACCCCCTTCCCTCCTCTAAATCAGTGAGAACATAATCCATTGCGTCATATTCAGAGGGAAGAAAGAAGTTGCAAAATTTTCACTGTGAATAGATTTGAGTTTCTTACTTTAGGTCTCCAATCAAGTCATCAAACTAAAAAATCAATAATTTAAACAAAAATTAGTGCAATATTCTGCTATAACATATTGGCCTATAAGTTTCCAAATGTCATATTTGATATGCTCACAGACATTTCAAACATCGACCCCATGTTAAGAAGCGCCATGGAAAAATATGAATTGGGGTATGTCCAAGAAAGTGATGATAATTTATAATGGAAATGAAATTGATAACAATAGGAATATCAAGTATATAAAGCACATTCTCCACCTAAATCCTATTACAAAGGACAAAAGCAAGAAAAGCAAAAGAAAAATAATGCTCATGAGTAACATGACTAACTGAAATTAAATTAAAGTGTGAACCACATATGAAGAACAAAGTGAAGATGAATGATAAAGGTAATAGGGCTATTCGGATCTAGTAATTGGGTAGCTCCATTGGTAACAATAATAAAATTTAGAGTCGTAGTCTGCTAAAATTTGATAGCATATGAAAAGTCATGTGAATGGCAGCAGCAAAATCTATTATCCATGAGGAAGTATGAGATGGGTTGAATGTATTTTTCATCCAAGAGAAAGAGGAGCCTAAAGAGGTTGTTGAGTAAGTAATCCTTAAATGCCTTAAAGAAGCTCCTCAACTACAAGAGCCGAAGATGAGCTAGGTGGAAATTGCTGAGTAAATCAATCTTTAATGATGCGAAGAAGTTCCTCGAATCCAAGCACGAGTCATTCTTGAACATCAAGATTTGGTAGTGATGCGATCCCGAAGAGGAATCCGGCAAGGGGAAGGGCCGGAGGAGGTGATGGAGAGGAAGGAGAAGAGAACGAGAAGAAAAACCTATGGAGCAACCCTAAATTCCATATAACCAAACAATAATCAAAAATAGTACAACGCAACCCCTTATACGCATGGGGTGATAAAGAAAGGCAGTGCGAATAAAATAATGCGTACACATAAATAAAAACATCATAACAATGCAGATAAAATGATCACGTCAGCGGACCGCCTTCGATCTTCCCTCCTCTAGACAGACGCGTCATCGTCTCTCTCCGCGTGCGGGCTCGCCACGACGTCTCGTCGGCATGTGTGTGTCTCGTCGGCATGCGAAACCGTAACAGGTACACTTAAGCTTCATACTATGAAGAGATGACTCTCTTACCCTCAAGCAAATCCAATTAATGAAAAAAATGAGAGATGGATACTCTGGAAAAGCCATCTAGATTTTTTTACTGCCTTCTTTTCTCCATGAGATATATTTATCTACTAACATATTAAGGATAGATTTTCATCCTTTTACATCGAAAAGTTAAACGTACTATCTGCACAACTAATATTTGTGAGAGAATAAATATGCATTCACATATGGTTTACCATGCATGGAGAAGTATGCATCCTGATTTTGTGAGGCATAAAGATGTTTAAAACAGCAGTAACAAGCAAGAGAACAAAACATGAAAAACGATTAATATCTTGTTTTGAAGTGTTTATGTGCTTCTGAACATAAATTTCAGTTATAAAAGGAATACGCAAGCTTAAACAATCAAATTACTGCCCTAGAAGTGCTCCAACTTGGCAACAATACGTATTAAATGCATGAGACAATCTGAATGTACTGTAGAGCCGAACCATTTAGAAGAAAGACCAAAATCGATGGTTATCAGCTGATCATAAATCTCCCTCATTTCATTAAAACCCTAAAACGCATTGCAAGCTAAAATCAAGATCCTCCATCCTCCCCCCCCCCCCCCCCCCCCCCACCCCACCCCACCCTCCCCAAACGCCATTCTTAATGAAAGATCGAGCTCCATCTCAAATACTCATATTGCATAGCCCCGCTCACACCCTTGCTTAAGCCCTAAATGCCGAACCATTTCCAGTGTCAACAAAACAACCCTACCGCACAGAGGAAGGACATTATGATACAAAATTCCATAATAAATCTCAAATATTCATCTGAAGATCTGAGAATAATATGCAAATTCACCAGGATCATCCTCTTCAGTCAATGCCCTCGTAGCATCGGTCATGGAGAGCCTCGATATCGCAGATTTTTTCCCTGACGAAGCCCCGCCGCCGGCGGCGGAGGAGAGAGTGCGACGATCGGAGCGCTGGGAAGAGCGCATCGGAACTGGGGAAGCCATCAGCACGGTGTGAGGGAGTGAGCAAAAACAAGTTATTAATCTCTCTGTTCCCGCCCTTAATTAATATATAAAAAAATAAGGTTAAATAAATTAAACAAAATATAAAATGTTGAGCAAAATCAAATATACTTATATACCTGCAATTAGTGGTGTGCAAAAAGACCTGGTATGGGAAGTCCCCCCGGGCCCGGCCCAAAAAAAACCGGCTAAGCCAGCCTGGGAATAGGCCGAACTTGTGAGGCTTACATGGCCCTCATATTGTTTCAGTGTGGCCCGAACCGGGCCTGAATAAGCTCCGAACGTTGGGCCTAACCTGGGCCCGGGCCAAGGGAAATCCTGCCGAGGCGGGATTTTTCCCACCTAAAGGAAAACCGGGCCCCGACTCGGCATTTAGGGTCTTAGCAAGTCCCCCTCTTTGAGAGGGGACCCAAGCCTGGCTCACGCCGGGCCTGACCCAAGCCCGGGTGGCGAAAAGCCCGGGCTCGACCGACCAAGTCCAAGTCTATCGATCAGGCATTTTGAACACAACTATCTACAATAAACTAAAAATTATTTTCTAATAAGAGAAAACTCAAAAGTCTCCTATTAACCCAAGGGGAAATTTTTACGTACACCTAATGCATCATCATATACGTGCAAGTGGAATTTTGTATACTTAAATCTTATTTTTCCGTAACAAAAAATTAATTGTAGCAAAAAATAAATTACAGAAATATTAATTATGACATTTTTACAATCAATTTAAGTACTTATTTGTCCATATTCTATACAGTTCTGAAAAAATTCCAGTTGTATTTTTTAGTTTTGACTGAAAAATTCACGCTGGAATGTTGACATGTTTTCTGGTTGGAATTTTTACTACAATCCAAAAAAAATACAATTGTACTTTTTTCAGAACGGAATACAATTTTAGCAAATAAGTACTTAAATTGATTGTAAAAATGTCATAATTAATATTCCGTAATTTGTTTTTGTTACACTCAATTTTTTGTTACAAAAAATACAATTAAGTATAAAAAATTTCATTTGCACGTAGAAAATGGTGCATCATGTGTACCTAAAAATTTGTTAATCGTAATCTTAACCGCGACTTGAATATGATTATCTGCAATCATTTGTTAATCGTAGCTCAATTTTTTTGAAATTTGTATTTGCAATCAACTTTTAAAAAAAAATTCCGAAAAGGTCAACATTATTTGTTGTTTTTTTCATTTATAAGTGGGACTTGGGAAATAACAATGAAAATTACGTGGCTTGAAAATAAAAAATAAAAAATTTAAAGAAATCACTTCAAAAATTTATATCCTAAAAAATTGACACAAAAAATATATTGAAATCAAATCATGGAATTTTAAAATTGTTTTTTTGCAAACGACTGTTAACTCAAATCTTGTATTTCTCGGTGTCAGTCATAAAGATGTGAGGCGAACACTCAACAAGATTTGCGGAAACACTGTCCACGCAACCTCTAAGTTGTTTCTCAAGCAACTTCGTAGAGAGGCTGCGGGGGGCACCTTATAGAGCCCGCACGGATCCCTCTCCTCTCTGGCCAGTAATAGCACGTGTGGTTGCTATCTGTAGCCCCCGCGGTTTCTTCTCTCTTCTCTCATCACCTGACTCTTCATGTACTTTGGAAACTTGTGCATTTAATGCTCCATTAAATGCCCTCAACAGATTAGGTAGCCTGCCCTCAAATATGAATAGAGGGCTCAAAAGAACATAGGGCATGGACCATAATCTACCTTGTTGTAATTGAGGTTGCAAGTTCCGTCTTTTGGTTCCCTCTTATTTCTAGTGCATACTATTGTACTAGCTTGTAATAGAACAGTGTGAAATAACATTGCTCGCAGCAAGTGGTATTCGCCGTTGCGGGGTAAATCTGGTGTTTGTGGCTACTAGGGACACTCTCTTCTCTCTCTATTCGCCAAGCCACCGCAGGTTAGTAACTGGCTGATTGTGATCTCCAATCTCTTCGTCGGACTCCCCGAACTGGTCGTTGAGTGTGGAATGTCGGGAACAAATTTTGCATTAACTGTTCAAACACATTAGCTTCAGATCACGAAACCAGTGAAACCACTCGGTGCGCGAATAAGGTAGTTGAATCCTCCAAGAGCCACCCCGAGGAATCCAATGCAGGTGAGCACTTCCCAAGGTGAGCAATATCTTTGTGGGTACCCTCGAGCAAGTAGCTAGTACACACGAGTGGCTAGAAGCTCAGAAAAGTGGAACCCATCTAGAGCCCGCCAAGGAAGAATAGGAAGTGCCAGTCCTGGGAGGGGATGCAGACAGAACTGTCTGCATCCAGTGGCGGATCTAGGAATTTAGAAATATGGGTGCACAAACAAAAATTTTTAATAACATAATGTAAAAAATAAATAATGCTTGATATTATTAAGTCATACACAATTACATATAAATATCTTTGTACAACCACGTATCCGGTGAGTGAGATCAACATGAGTCAAGCTAGCCAAATCAAGCAGTTCAGGTCCCGGGAGAGCCGATAGGGGGACGAGATCTCTACAGCTCCAGTCGGCTCACCCATGCGGGGTGGGATGGAAGTGGGGTGAGTGGGGCAAGTAGGCTCGCACTCACCCCTGGCTCTTGGCAACAGTGGGCGAGTGGGGCAGGTCGGGCCCGCACTCGCCCGGAGCCATAAATAGGCGTCGAGTGCCCACTCCGTCAAGCACTCGCCGCCTCAAGCGAGTAGAGGTTTTCAAAGACCACTTGCCCAATGATGTGTGTGGTATTTTTACCACTCCACCCCCGCTGGCCTACTCATATCCTTTCAGAACAGCGGAGTTACGTTGTTGGTCGGCCTGCTTGGGCTACATATAGCTGTTCAAAATAGCGGAGGTGGACTATTGGCAGACCAACTTCAGAAAACTATAAATAGACCCAACGGGGTACCTCAGAAGGGATGCTCACTTGTTCTCTGGTCTTCTAGTGCTTTTTGAGGTATCCTTAGCTCAGCACCTGGCTAAGGAGGGGAATCACTCTTAGATCTTTCGGGTGTGTGGTGGGACCTCCGAGCTGGAACCTTAGGTCCGTTTCTGGTTCTAAGTTTCTGGTCGTCTGAGTTTGTGGAGAGAAGTAAGTGTGAGATCACCCCTTTCCGAAGGATCCAATTTCCACAAAAGCTGGTTCTCGGTTTCAACATTTTGGTGCGGTGAGCGTGGAAAGTGATCATCACCGAAAACTTTTGAGAGTTCTATGGCTGGAGACGAAGGACGAGGTTCCTACAGTGACGACTCGCCACCTTCCCCTCGACTCGCCGCCCTCGGGATGTTCGAGGATTTCTGGCAAGAGGTGCAGAACCTCATCATGTGCGCATTCGGCACTCGTGTCGAGTGCTCGACCCCAGCTACCCCATCTGTAGCAGCCCCAACCCTGGGCGAGAATGCCCCCATTAGGCGAGTTGGGAAGGAGGTAGCAGAGGAAGGCAATGAGCTGGATCTGGCGGGGCAAGTTCTGTTCCCCGGCTCGGCAGGTGCGGGACGGATCGGCGAGGCAGATGTACAACCCCGTGTCCGGTGAATAAGGTTGCCAGGAACCAGACCGATCGGGATGAAACTAATGGGCGAGCTCGGCAGTAGGGAAGCCGAGCCCGAGCTCGGCATTCGTCGAACGGGAGAGCGACATTCGTCGACCGCGAGCTCGGCATTCGCCGAGCTAGTCCAAGAATCGTCGAGCTAAGGTCGACTGATGGTGACCAACGGATGGGCGAGCTCGCCGTCCCAGCTCACGCTCTCGCAAAGGAGCTCGGCAACAACAGGCGAGCAGGATCCGCCGAGGTGGCCAGGCTCCCCAGCTCGCCCAGATCTATGAGAAACTTTTTACTGTTTTACCCCCGCAGGTCTGCCCATAGCCCTTCAAAACAACGGAGTTTGGCTGTTGGCAGACCCAGCTAAGGGCATTTTGGTAACTTTAGGTTAGTTCATCTTGGTTATTGGCAGTTCAGATTCTGAAAACTATAAATAAGACCCAAGTGGTACCCCATAAGGCATGCTTCTTGTGCTCTCCTGCTCTAGTTTTCAAGTATTTTCTGAGGGTACCTTAGCCCGGCATTTGGCTAAGGAGGGGAAGCGCTCTCATATCTTTCGGGTGTGTGGTGGGTCCTCCCCGTCGAGCCCTTGGGTCGGTTCCTCTTGTTTCTTTTGTTGTTTTGCTTGCAGCAGTGAAGTAGGCGCGCGATCACCCCTTCCCCAAGGGTGAACTCCACAGGAGACCGTTTTTTGGTTTCAATAGCGGAGGCGCGGGACGGATCAGCGAGGCGGAGGCGCGAGATCGCCCGACTCGCCTAGTAGGGGATGTCATCTATAATACCCCCTCCCCAACCTTTGCCCGGGTTGGCTGGAGGGGTACTACTTGGGGCCAAGGCGTCCACCCAGTGCTCTTAGGGGAAACGATTCACCCTATCTAAGCACTAGATGGTGGCTTTGGTCAACTCGAATCATAACAATCATAACCCATCAGAGTATAGCGGAAGCATTAACAGGAAACCATTGCAGATTTATATAACATATCATAATAATACAGAGGTTCTAGGGCTGAAGCCTAAGTACTTAAATAAGCATGTGGGTTGTACATGTGCTACATATAATCCTCATACACTCTCTCTCTGCGTTGCTCGGCGGAACTCGCGTCTCTAAACTCTGGGGACGGCGGGGGTGCATCTGCTCGAGTAGACCTAGCTGCCGGCATAATCTCCTGCGACAGCGGGTCATTACGGCGCTCCACCTTCTGTGAATGGTTAATCAAATAACCGTTAGTCACAGAGCTAAGTGGAAACAAATCTCCTCCCCGGATCCACATCCTGGGGACGAGCACGCACCCACCCAACAAAGTTAAATAGCCGAAGCAAGAGAGGGTTAGCACAACATTTCATATATGAACAGCTAGGAGTAGTATAAAAGAGTGCAGGATAACATAACTGGGAAGAAAAGCAGCAGCAATATAACCAGTTATAACAAGGCTCCACTAGCTCATCGGCACATCAGGTTTTCACATCCTGAATCTATCGCAGGCATTCATAGCCGCGCACACACCGCAAGCATTCATAGCCACGCACACACCGCAGACATTCATAGTCGCGCACACACCGCAGGCATTCAAAGTCGCGCGCACACCCTATGTCGACATAGTTTGGACCTCTTCTATTCCAGCAGGGTAGCGAGCCCGCGGGCCTCACCAATGTGGCTGTCGGTGACAGTGGCCAGTCCTGCCACTTCTGGGGGTGATCGTACCGCACAACCCCAGGCCCTAACGTATAACCATGTGTACTCCTGGATGTGAGCTACATCCGGTGAAACATTTCGGCCGACCAGCGGAGGAAACCCGACGGGGAATATAACGGTCGGTCATCCGTGGTACTCATCTCCCTGTCGCCTTCAGCCGTCAACCTTCCCGCACTGGTATGAACGGTCTGCGGAAGGGACCGACCCGCCACCATTTCACCGCAAGCAATTTACAATCAATCAAACAAAAGTCAAACAATATAACATCGGGTTTACGTCGGCCTGCCCTACTAGGCATATACTTCGGGCGTCGACACTCAGCTCTACTTCCGACAAGAAGCGTGAGAGTGCTTTATTTGGGGCTAGACCTGGAGGACTACTTCAACTCCAGTTATTCACAACTAAGGCTCAACCTTAACAAAGACTGCTCGTTAGAGAAGGACCCAGAATCATAATAGTAAATTGCAATGAGAATAAGTGCGGTGATTATGCTGCTTTTTTGAAGTGCTGAAATGAAACGTGACCAGTACGCGACTCGATAAGCTTGACCAGTACGCAACTGGAGTGATACTATATAGAAAGTACTGAAATAAGCCTGACCAGTACGCAACTGGAGTAGTACTGAAATGAAAGTACTGAAATAAGCTTGACCAGTACGAAACTGGAGTAGTACTAAAATGAAAGTACTGAAATAAGCTTGACTAGTACGAGACTGGAGTAGTACTGAAATGAAAGTACTGAAATAAGCTTGATCAGAACGAAACTGGAGTAGTATTGAATTGAAAGTACTGAACTGAAAAGAATAAAGGGACTGGACCAGTGTAAGACTGGAATAATCATAAAGAAAATGGTTAGTAGTCCAATAACTCCATTTAGGAGGCTTCAGTTCCATCTCCGTTCTCAGGAGAGATTTTTCAGTTCCATCTCCATCCAAGAGGTACATTTAGTTCCATCTCCGTTCTCAGGAGAGATTCAGTTCCATCTCCATCCAGAAGAGAATCAGTTTCATCTCCATCCAAGAGGCACATTCAGTTCCATCTCCATTCTCAGGAGAGATTCAGTTCCATCTCCATCCAGGAGAGAATCAGTTTCATCTCCATCCAGGAGGCACATTCAGTTCCATCTCCATTCTCAGGAGAGATTCAGTTCCATCTCCATCCAGGAGAGAATAAGTTTCATCTCCATCCAGGAGGCACATTCAGTTCCATCTTCATTCTCAGGAGAGATTCACTTCCATCTCCATCCAGGAGAGAATCAGTTCCATCTCCATCCAGGAGGCACATTCAGTTCCATCTCCATTCTTAGGAGCGATTCAGTTCCATCTCCATTCTCATGAGAGATTCAGTTCCATCTTAGTTTTTAAAGGCTTCCTTGGGTTACATCCATTTTTAAGATCCAATTAATTTGGTTGCGCCACATTAATTACGACTTAATCAGATCGGGGCTTATCAGGAGTTACACCCTCATTATTTATCGAGAATATTATGCAACTCACTACTCGTACTCTCACTTCCGAGCGTGCCCAAATCACCCGAGAGTCGAGGCGCTCGACAGTTTCGTGAAATCTCGAAACACCCGGAGCTTGGTCACTTGCCTCAGCAACTCTCGTCGATAAGATAATTTGAATTTATTATTCAAATTAGAGAGAATGGTCGCGCTCTCCAATTTTCACTTTCGGGGAAAATGAGCGTAATAAATTTCCGAGCGCGACCCTAGGCTTCCATAATTTGGAAAAATATCAAAACTTATCCCATTAGCCCAACTTTTGACACAACCCTTGGAAGGGTATAAAAAGAGCCTAGAAAAATATTCATAATTTTTCGAATAGTTTTGGCCTTATAATTTGGCCAAACAAATTTTATCTGGGCTTTAAAAATACCAAATCAACTCCAAAAATTTTCGAAATTTTTGTGGATGAAGCCCTCAACAATGGAAACATTTTACATGTTCAAACCTTTCTCTCTAGGAGCATATTTTAGTCTCTTAAAAATCAAACTCATTATTAATATTATAATATTTATTATAAATATTATAATAATATATTATATATATATACATAAATTTTCCTATTCATCTCCCCCCACCCCGCTGCTGTACCATTTCCGCACCCTTACGGGGCTCCTCCGCCGCCGGTCGGCCACCGTCCGGTCGTGGCTCCACCACCGGCCAACCCGCCGGTGGTGGGCGCTCCCTCCGGCGGTGGTCCGGCGACCTGCCGCCGTCGGCCGCCGCCAGAGCCATTTTTCTCTTTTTGAACGGGAGGGGAGGGGGTTACGGCGGCGGCGCTCCGGCCGCCGGGAGCGCCATGCAAGACGTCCAAAATGGAGAAGGAGGAGGGAGAAGGCTTCCACCTAGGTTTGATGGCTCGGAAGGGGCCGGCTTGGTCGAACATTGCTCAAGGTGGTGGAGGAGGGGAGGAGGAGCTCCGGCTTGGCTTTTTCCGGCCACCTGAACTCCGGCAGAGGGGGGTAGAAGGGGGAGGGGAATGCTCTGAGAGCTGTGAGGGAAAGAGAGGGGGTTGGGGTCCTTTTATAGGGAGGGGGAGGGGGAGCTTCCTCCCTTTGGGTGGTGTGGGACTAATCCCTCCTTAGGGAGGGATTAATCTCACCCTCCAGCTGTCCAAGGACAGCTGGAGGTCTCCCATTTTCCCCCATGTGGGGAAAATGGATGGGGCCCTTATGGGCTTGGGCCTCCATGGTGAAGAAAGAGAGGGGGAGAGTGGGGGAAGAAGTAGGCGGGCCTCCATTGCTTTAGGTTAGGGGCTTGCTGGTTGGGGGGGCCCATGGAGAGTGAGGGGGGGGCATGGGCCATCCTCTTTTGGAGAGAAGGTTGGCCCCTCACTTGGAGAAAAATCCAAAAAGTGGATTTTTAGAAGGGTTTGACCAAGTCAACCCTAGGGTGGGTCCCCATTGCTGGTCAAGTCAAAGTGAGTCCAAGTCATCAAGAATGGGTCAAAATTCGGGTGTCGTGTCATAATTGGTGTGCGCACGCTTTTCGGTGCACGACTATGCTTGATTTGACCACAGGTTGACCAATTGTCGTCGAAATTGACCGGGACGACTTCCGTTGACTTGGTATTAACCACACGAGTCCAACGCCACTAACTGGGGTCGAATCGGAGTCTGTTTGGCGAAAGTCCGATATTTGCGCGTCGTAGTGCGTTAAAACAGTCAAAGTATCCAATTTTGTCGTACGATCTTGGATTGTGACATGACGAGCTCTGATGTGCTCATATTGACTATATAAGGCCACATGAAGTGACAGAACTCAATTCAGAGTTCTCTAGCTCGATTTCCCGCCTAGGGTTATTTCCCACCGGGTCATGGGTAGAGTTTGAGCCACTTTTATTGGGCCCACTAGGGCTCCGGTGGCCCAATAAAAGTCGGGATGTTACAATCCAATAAAAATAAAAGGATTTTCATCCCCGAAAATTTGCTTGGAGTAGGGGAAAAGTAACATACATGGGGAAAGAGCTCTGGGTGCTTTTCTCGGAGGAGTGCTTCAGGTTCCCACGTGAACTCCTCTCGTCCACAGTTTGACCATAGCACATTAACCATCGGAATGGTTTTTTTCCGTAGTGTCTTTACCTTGTAATCTACCACTCTGACGGGTTCGAGCCGGACGGATCTATCTGACTGTAGTTGCACCAGAGGGGTAGGAAGGTACTGCTCTGGTTGCCGGAGGACTCGTCTCAAGGAAGAGACATGAAACACATCATGAAGATTCTCCAACTCTGGGGGCAAGGCTAAACGATAGGCGACGGGGCCAACAAGCTCTATCACCGGATAGGGGCCCAAGAAGCGGGGATCTAACTTTTTCTGCTTCCTCAACCGGGAGACACCATGCATGTGGCTTTATTTTTAGGAATACAATTTCCCCCACGCTAAACTCCACCGGTCGGGGTCGCGCATCATAGTATTTAGCCTGCCGGCTCTGCGCTTCCCGCATTCGCTCCTGGATCAGCAGTATCGCTATCGTAGTGTCATCGATGTAAGCCACTCCCAAAGCTTTCGGGTCCTCTTCCTGAGCCCAAGTCAACGGGGTTCGGCAACGCCTTCCATACAAGGCCTCGTATGGAGTCATCTTAATGCTAGCCTGGTAGCTGTTATTGTAAGAAAATTCGACTAGCGACAATAGCTGCTCCCACGGCTCATTGTGCTCCACTATGCACAGTCGAAGAAGATCCTCCATCGTCCGGTTCATCCTCTCCGTCTGTCTGTCTGTCTGCGGGTGGAAGGCGGTGCTGAAGGCCAACTTAGTTTCTAAATACGCCTGCACCCGCCTCCACTCCTTAGATGTGAAGCGCCCGTCATGATCTGACACGATGGACTTTAGTACTCCGTGAAATCGTACCACTTGCTCTCGGAACATCCTGGCCAGGATATCTACTCCGTCACCCTGTCGGTTTGGAATAAACCGCGCTACCTTGGTGAGTCGATCTACGATCACCCATATTGAGTCATTCCAGCGCGGGATCGAGGTAGGCCGTGGATGAAGTCTCGAACTTCCACTCTGGTATCGACAGGGGCTGTAATAAGCCTCCTGGACTGCGACATTTGGCTTTGACCTTCTGACAGGTCTGACACCGGGCCACGAAGTTGGTGACATATCTTTTCATTCTAGGCCAGTAAATGGTCATGCGCAAGTCCACGTACATCTTAACTACGCCAGGGTGAATCGAGTACCTGGACTGATGGGCCTCTTGTAGAATTTCCTCGCGAATCCCTCCGGTAGCGGGAACGAATATGCGATGTTTGAATTGCAGAATCTCGTCATGTAGTTTATAATCCTCCTGTACCCCTCCTTGCAGAGATCGGATGATCGACATCACCTCTGGGTCGATCTTCTGGGCTTCTCGTATCCGGTCCCGGATATCGCATTGGATCTCCATCCAATACAGCTGAGAATAGTACTCTTCAGGATCTCTTCGGGCAACTAGGGTAATCTCCAAGTCTATCAAAGACTGGAAAAGTTCCTTAGGGATCTGCTCCATCCAACTCCCGGCTATCGCAGGCTGGCGGCTCAAAGCATCAGCGACTCTGTTAGCCTTCCCGGGGTGATATTGTAGAGCGAAGTCGTAATCGCATAAGAATTCTAACCATCGGTGCTGCCGGAGGTTCAGCTCTTTCTGCGTGAAGATATACTTGAGGCTCTTGTGGTCGGAGAAGATCTCACATCTCACTCCGTACAGATAATGCCTCCAGATTTTTAGGGCAAAGACGACGACGCCCAACTCTAAATCGTGCGCTGCGTAGTTTAATTCATGCGACTTTAATTGCCGCGAAGCGTAGGCCACTACCTTGTCATGCTGCATTAGGACTGCTCCCAATCCTTTCAGGGAGGCGTCGGTGTAGATCTGAATCCCTCGGTCCCTGAAGGAATCGTAACGATTGGCGCGGAAGTCAGCCGCTTCTTCAGTTTGATGAATGCAGCCTCGCACTCCGGTGTCCATCTGAATGCGACGTCCTTCTTGGTGAGTGCAGTCAGGGGTAGGGCGATCTTAAAAATCCCTCGACAAACTTCCTGTAGTATCCGACAAGGCCGAGGAAACTCTGGATATCCACAGCCGTCCTGAGTGGCGGCCAATTCTGTATTGCCTGGATCTTGGCTTGGTCTACTGTCACTCCTTCCTTGTTTATTGTGTGGCCCAAGAATCCAATTTCTTCTAGCCAAAATTCGCACTTACTGAATTTGGCGAAGTGAGAGTGCTCCCGGAGCTTTAATAGTACCATCTGCAGGTGTCGGGTATGGTCTGTCTTGGTCTTTGAGTAGATTAGGATGTCGTCTATGAAGACGATAACAAAGTGATCCAATAAGGGTTCGAAGACTCTATTCATCAGGGCCATGAAGGCGGAGGGAGCATTGTTGAGCCCGAAGGTCATCACTAGGAACTCGTAAAGACCGTAACGGGAGCTGAAGGCAGTCTTGGGGATATCTTCTTCTCGGATTCGAAGCTGGTAATAGCCGGACCTTAGGTCCATCTTGGAGAATACCGAAGCACCTTGCAACTGATCGAACAGTTCGTCGATCCTAGGAAGGGGGTACGTGTTGCGTACAGTAAGCTTATTTAGCTCCCTGTAGTCGATGCACAGACGCAGAGTCCCGTCTTTCTTCTTGACGAAAAGTACCGGGGCTCCCATGGGCGAGGAACTAGGGCGGACGAATCCAGCATCTATTAGTTCCTGTGTAACACCTCTCCTGTAATGAACGTATAATATGGGTCCGGCCGGGGCCCCACAACATACGGATGCTACAGCTTTAGTATTAAAAGTTGATATAGCTACCCACACTCAAAACTCTTTGCACAACACAGCGGAAACAGAACAGGACTAGAAGTTATCCACCACTAAAGAGTAAAACAAATGGCCTTAAGGCCTTACATCAAGTGTCCAAAAGAAAATAATACATCAATCATGAATGTGCTCAGCACTCCTAGTCTACCTCGGCATTCAAGCCGGACAACAAGAGTCTCAAACATAACAACTCATAAGTAGGGCTACAAAAGAGAAAAACACTTCATGAGGCTTAGGCCTTTCTGGCTGGCGAGCTAGCTCCTGCATGCGATCCTTGCCCTGAAAAATTTATTAGTAACGTGGGTCAGCAAAGGCTGACCTCAAACTGTGCAACAACACATCTCCTCCCGGCCGCCCCTAACGGACCCCGGGGTACCCCTCCAACCTGCAAGTTAGCACTTCGTAGGCAATAATCATAAGCAAGAAAAGCAACTATGGAAAACAGGCTGGGATGTCACATACATCATACATGTTCTCTACTGGTTGAGCATAATATAAAAAGGGCCTACTTATGAAATCATGTATGCAATAACCCGGGTTTCACCCAAGGCACCCTAACTCATATGCATCTAGCACATCATCACATCATATGGGTTCTCATTGATTCCCCATTGGCATAAAGCCGCAAACAAAGGGGTCACCATTTCCCCCAACGGCTCACAGGCCGCCTCATGGAATTCTTGTCAAGGCCCCACCCGCTCAAGGTCTCAAACCCCGGGCTTGCCTACAAGCTCTGACGTCTCATGTCAGGATTCCAACAAACACAAAACTGACCGATTCTAAGAAGCCTTGCCGGACCCCACCCGCTCATGGCCTCATTGCCCGGGTTTGTCCCCATGCTTGGCATTCTCGTCAGTCACACATAAGGGGACTAGTCTCGCCGGGACACTCTCCACACATGACGTGAACGTCACGGGATAGCCAACCGACCACGGAGACCTAGCCACGCCTTGGCACAACACAAACCAAGACAAATCCACCCGAGTCCCTCATTTGTACTGCAGCGTTTCCGCGCACCAAGGAAAACATCTCCAACTTGCGCGGAGCTAACTTTGTCCACCAAGGAAAACATCTACCATCGCGAGGAGCTAACCTTGTCCGGTTCCGACTACACGTACTCACTCGAGAAAAAGGGGAAAATATCACCACATCACAAATGACATCTTGCCGCAACGGAATCTCTACGAGTCCTTAGCGTTTTTATGCAACATCACCGAGTCGGACTAACGGTCGCGACAACGGCTTCACCCACCATGCCTAATCCACTAACGAAGCGGATCTCTAATGCAAAAAAATATGCCGGGGACGGACTCAATCAACCTGGAGGTTCCTCTTGAATCTTGGCAAACCAAGACCCCTCTCATTTGTGTGTTTGGTGCCCAAAAACTAGAAAGAAAGAAAATAAATGATGCTAATACATGCATCCTAAGACCGAGAGGAGAGGTGTCGTTACCTTCCGACTCCTCTTCCTTGTCATGGCAAAATGGCCGGATGAAAATCTTCGCAACGATCTAAGCTTCACGGATCCGGACTCGGCTCGCGATTTGGAGCACCGAAACCCCTCCTACAGCCCAAACTCTCCTTCTCCTTCTTCCTTGTTCTCACTTCTCTCTAGATCTTTAGTAAGAGAAAGCTTGGAGAAGAATGATGGTTTTCAACCCTATTCTCGGACTTAACTCCCCAAGAACAGTCCTGAACCGTCAGATCCTAAAATCTGGGAAAGAATGGCCACGATCCGCCTGGAAAATAAAAGACCTGGGCCGAACCCGGCCTGGCACACGCCCGTGTCCAGGGCCATGTGCCTCATTCGCCGTCTCAAATTGACGCGCTTGGAACAGCACACGGGCATCTGACACGCCCGTGTTCAATCTGACACGCCCGTGTCCCCAGTGACACGGCCGTGTGGCCAGCCGTGTGCCTCCATCGACACGGCCCCGAAACCAACCTGAGAGGTGACACGGCCTGGGACACGCCCGTGTCCCAAGCCGTGTGCCAAGTCTCGACACCCGTCGACAGGCTTTGTGTCGACACCGCGGAAAAACGTCGAGCGAAGATCGTCGACCAAGCGGGACACGCCCTGTGACACACCCGTGTCACAGGCCGTGTACCCAAGTCTCGACACTCGTCGAGCGAAAGTGTCGACACCCGGGCCGAGTGTCGATACGGACTCGACACGCCCTGCGACACGCCCGTGTCGCAGGCCGTGTGCTCTACCCTCGACACATTGTCGAGCGAAAGTGTCGACACTTGGGCCGAGTGTCGACACGGCCTCGACACGCCCTGCGACACGCCCGTGTCGCAGGCCGTGTGCCCTACTCTCGACACATTGTCGAGCGAAAGTGTCGACACTTGGGCCGAGTGTCGACACAGCCTCGACACGCCCTGCGACACGCCCGTGTCGCAGGCCGTGTGCCCTACTCTCGACACATTGTCGAGCGAAAGTGTCGACACTTGGGCCGAGTGTCGACACGGCCTCGACACGCCCTGCGACACGCCCGTGTCGCAGGCCGTGTGCCTCCTGCCAGAAACCCAAACATTTCCAGAACTGTAGATTGACCCTCTTGCAAAACTGGGGTGTTACAACTCTCCCCCACTTAACAGAATTTCGTACCGAAATTTCAAGTCAAAAGGGTACAAAACTTAAATTGTACCTGACAAGAAGAGTTCTGGATAATCTTCTAGCATGGCCTGTTCTCGCTCCCAAGAGAACTCCTCACGACCGCAGTTGTCCCAACGAACTTTCACGAGTTTAACTTCTTTACTCCGCAACTGCCGAGTTTCCGAATCCTCTATAGCAATTGGGAGGACTCACGTCCTCAAGTCTTCCTCAATCGGCACCGATGCCGGCTCAATCACCACGCTAGCCTCCACCAAGGCTTTCCTCAAAACGGAGACGTGGAATACGTCATGCAACCCACTCAGCTCCGCGGACAACGCCAACCGATAGGCTGCTTCTCCCACCCGTTCAATAACTTCAAAAGGCCCCAAAAACCTTGGACTCAACTTCCTGAGTCGGCGAATCCGTGAGACGCCTTTGAACGGTTTGATCTTCAAATAGACCCAATCACCTACCGCAAACTCCAACTTTCGGTGACGAGCATTAAAGTATTTTGCTTGTCGGTCTTGCGCCACCTTCATACGCTCTTGAATGGTCCGTACTAACTCACAAGCGTCCACTACCACCTCTTTTCCCAAAATTTTGGTGTCTCCCGCCTCTGCCCAAGACATTGGTGTTCGACACCGCCTCCCATACAAAGCTTCGTATGGCGCCATTTTTATACTTGCTTGAAAACTGTTGTTGTACGCGAATTCCACCATGAAGAGGTGATCCTCCCACTTTTTGTCGAAGTCAAGAACACACATTCTCAGCATATCCTCCATGGTACGGTTCGTTCTCTCCGTTTGCCCATCAGTTTGAGGATGGAACGCCGTACTGAACTTTAGCTTCGTGCCCAAGCTCTTCTGAACCAATCTCCAGTCCTTGGACGTAAACCGTCCATCTCGATCACTGACTATGCTCTTAGGAATTCCGTGCAGTCGCACAATGTTGCGAACATACAACTCCACCAGCTTCTCCACGCTGTCCTCTTTTCGGTTTGGGATAAAGCGAGCCACCTTGGTTAGGCGATCTACGATCACCCAAATAACATCATTACCCTGCTGCGATCTAGGCAAACCATGCACAAAGTCCATGGAGATGTCATCAAATTTCCATTCAGGGATTGGGAGGGGCTTCAGGAACCCGCCCGGCTTCTGACATTCGACCTTCACCAAGGCACAAGTTTGGCAACGATTCACGTACAAAGCTACGTCCCGCTTCAGCCCCAGCCACCAAAAGGATTTCTTCATATCCAAGTACATCTTTGTACTGCCCGGGTGAATGGAGTACTTTGTGAAGTGAGCCTCAAACATCAACTCCTCACGGAGTTTGCCGAACTGCGGTATACAAACCCTTCCGTCCTTCCTCAGAATCCCATCAATCATCTCCCAGGCGTTGCTCTCGCCCGTTTGAGCCTCCAACACAAAAGGTTGAAACTCCACATCCAACCGAGTCGCTTCCCGAATGCGATCTGACAAGTCGTTCTGCACCTCAATCCAGTTCAACCGAGCCTCGCTGGACTCGCCTCTTGCAACACATTCCAAACCAAGGGACTCTCATTCCCGCACCAACCGCTCATCATGAGCTTCGATCCAATTCCCTTGCCCCGAGTACTTCCTACTCAAAGCATCAGCCACCACATTGGCTTTACCTGGCGTATACTGAATTGCCACTTCATAGTCTCCAAGAAACTCAACCCACCTGCGTTGCCGCATGTTCAAGTTCTTTTGATCCAAAAGATACTTCAAGCTTTTGTGATCCGTGAAGATCTCCACCTTTGCACCATAAACATAATGCCGCCATATTTTCAACGCAAAAATTACCGCCGCCAACTCCAAGTCGTGGACGGGGTAATTCCTCTCATGAGGCTTCAACTGTCTAGACCCAAAAGCTATCACCTTCCCATGTTGCACCAAAACGCAACCCAAGCCGCATCCCGATGCGTCACTGAAGATCTGAAATCTCTCGGTCCCTTGCAGTAGACTTAGGATTGGAGCCGCCATTAGTCTCTCCTTCAGTGCCTCAAATGCTTGGCTACACTCTTGAGTCCACACAAACTTATGATCTTTACGTGTGAGTGAGGTGAGGGGTAGAGCTATCCGCGAAAAATTCTCCACGAACCTTCTGTAATACCCGGCTAGTCCAAGAAAACTTCGGACCTCCGCCACGGTCCTCAAAACCGACCAATCTCTAATGGCTTCAACTTTTGTTGGGTCCACTGCCACCCCTTCCCACTAATCACGTGACCCAAAAATGCCACCTTCTCCAACCAGAACTCGCATTTGGAGAATTTTGCATACAACTCATTCTCCCTCAACACTTGCAGAACCACTCTCAAGTGGGTCTCATGCTCCACTTGTGATTTGGAATACACCAGAATGTCATCAATGAAGACAACCACAAAAGAATCCAAGTATTCCCGAAATACCCGATTCATAAGATCCATGAACACAGATGGTGCGTTCGTCAGCCCGAACGACATCACCGTAAACTCAAAGTGTCCATACCTTGTACCAAAGGCAGTCTTGGGTATGTCCTCATCCCGAATTCGCAACTGATAATAGCCTGACTTCAAGTCCAATTTTGAATACACCACTGACCCTACCAATTGGTCGAACAAGTCATCTATCCGAGGAATCAGATACTTATTCTTGACGGTCAATTTATTCAGCTCTCGGTAGTCAATGCATAGCCGCATGCTACCGTCTTTCTTCTTTACAAACAACACCGGCGCACTCCATGGTGAAGAACTGGGTCTGATATACCCTTGCTCCAACAATTCCTGCAACTGTACTCTAAGTTCAGCCAACTCCTTTGGTGCCATCCTAAACAGAGGACGTGACACCGGCCTAGCCTCCGGCACTAACTCGATCGAGAAATCGATCTCCCTCCGAGGAGGCGCTCCAGGAAGTTCTTCCGAAAACACACCCTTGAACTCTGCCACTACGGGCACTTCATCAATAGACATCTGGGAGAGACGAACCTCCAATAACGCTACAAGAGCTACACCACCCTGGTTAACCGCCCGCACTAACTGCATGGCCGAAATCAGGGAACAGGCCACTCCACAAAGGCCCTCAAATTTGACTTCTGTCTGCCCTTTCCTCCTTAAGGTCACCACCTTAGAAAGGCAATCAATACTGGCGCGCTGCTCTGCGAGCCAGTCCATGCCCAAGATGACATCGAACTCCACCAATGGCAAAATCGCCGCTACCAAAACAAAGTCAACATCGTCTAGCTCCCAACAGATGCGCCCTTTGACCCCGGTGGTCATGGATGACCCATTGGGCATGCACACTTTCAACTCCGCGTCCGCCGAGAAAGACTCAACTCCTATTCTCCGGATGAAGCTCTCCGCAAGAAAGGAGTGCGATGCTCCCGTATCAAACAATACCCTAGTGGGGTATCCAGAAACTAACACGAAGCCTACAACATAGACATCACACAAAAGTCTAAAAGGATGAAGCACAAAATTTAAACTTAAATTTTCTTCATACCTGTCACCACATCAGTCTGGCGGATCGCTTCTTGCTGTCCAAGGTTGTAGGCCCTTGGTTGCACCGGTTAGAACTGAGAAGCGCTCGACTCCGCCATCTTTCCTTTCTCTGCAGCACTAGGGCCGGAGCACACAGTCTGATCCTGCTTTGCCTCTTGCCCCGCTCCTCCTTGAGGACAAACACGAGCTATGTGCCCCACCTTACCGCAGTTATAGCATGTCGGCGGTCCCCTAGAGTGAGAACCCCCAGGCGTCCAATTGCTCTTCTCACCAGATCTGGAAGTGTGAATCTTCTTCCTCCACCTACTCCCTTCAGACTTTCCATGAGATTGGGAAGGCTTCCCTTCCCCTTGCTTGAGAGTAAAACCCTTACGGCGTTGAGTTCGCTCCAAATCACTTTCCAAAATCCTGGCAGCCTCAACTAGTTCATTGAATCCGGCTCTCTTCATGGAGATGAGGGGTTGTCTCAAATTCTCCCTCAGCCCCTGGTAGAAGAGGTTATCCCTCTCTACATCATCTGCCATAGTCGTTCCCGCGTAACGACCCAACCGGGTGAACTCCTGCACGTACTCATCTACTGTCTTGTCTCGCTGCATTAAATGCAGAAACTGCCTCTGAAGGGCCAAACGTGTAGAAACCGGAATATACCTCTTTAGGAAAGCATCCCCAAACTCTTCCACCGACGGAGTGCGTCCCGGGAACTGGCGGCCACTATGGCTCACCCACCATAACTTGGCATCTCCTTCCAACATGAAAGCCGCATACTCAGTTTTCTTTTCCTCTGGCGTCTCTGCCGCCCTTAGAAGCTCTTGAATGCGAACCCACCAGTCCTCCGCATCCGTTGGCGTACCCACTCCCTTGAATGACGGGGGATAGAAACTCAGGAAGTACTTCATGTGTCGGTCTCCATGTCCAACCACCGCCCTTTCCGCCAAAGGCTCCACTTGCCTGGCCTCTCCGCCTGGCACGACAGTCGCCGTGTCCGGTGTGGCAGGGGTTACCACCTGAGCTGCTGCTACAGCCTGAGCTGCCACCATCGCTTCTGCAAGCATGCAGCAGAAGTCGGCCGGGTTTACGACCGTGCCCAAAAGACCTGGAGCAGTAGCACTGCTCGCAGAAAGCACTTCTCTTGCTCTCGACGTTCCCGCCTCGTTGCTTGCACTCTTCAAGAAACAAGAAACAAGGATTCAGTCTCAAATCTCAAGACTTAAACATAAGGACACTCATGGTCCCGCGTTACTCTTATGTGGATAACTTCTCTACACTTTGACCTTGAACCCAACCTCGCTTTGATACCAAATTGTAACACCTCCCCAGTAATGAACGTATAATATGGGTCCGGCCGGGGCCCCACAACATACGGACGCCACATCTTTAGTATTAAAAGTTGATATAACTACCCACACTCAAAACTCTTTGCACAACACAGCGGAAACAGAACAGGACTAGAAGTTATCCACCACTAAAGAGTAAAACAAATGGCCTTAAGGCCTTACATCACGTGTCCAAAAGAAAATAATACATCAATCATGAATGTGCTCAGCACTCCTAGTCTACCTCGGCATGCAAGCCGGACAACAAGAGTCTCAAACATAACAACTCATAAGTAGGGCTACAAAAGAGAAAAACACTTCATGAGGCTTAGGCCTTTCTGGCCGGCGAGCTAGCTCCTGCATGCGATCCTTGCCCTGAAAAATTTATTAGTAACGTGGGTCAGCAAAGGCTGACCTCAAACTGTGCAACAACACATCTCCTCCCGGCCGCCCCTAACGGACCCCGGGGTACCCCTCCAACCTGCAAGTTAGCACTTCGTAGGCAATAATCATAAGCAAGAAAAGCAACTATGGAAAACAGGCTGGGATGTCACATACATCATACATGTTCTCTACTGGTTGAGCATAATATAAAAATGACCTACTTATGCAATCATGTATGCAATAACCCGGGTTTCACCCAAGACACCCTAACTCGTATGCATCTAGCACATCATCACATCATATGAGTTCTCATTGATTCCCCATTGGCATAAAGCCGCAAACAAAGGGGTCACCATTTCCCCCAACGGCTCACAGGCTGCCTCATGGAATTCTTGTCAAGGCCCCACCCGCTCAAGGTCTCAAACCCCGGGCTTGCCTACAAGCTCTGACGTCTCATGTCAGGATTCCAACAAACACAAAACTGACCGATTCTAAGAAGCCTTGTCGGACCCCACCCGCTCATGGCCTCATTGCCCGGGTTTGTCCCCATGCTTGGCATTCTCGTCAGTCACACATAAGGGGACTAGTCTCGCCGGGACACTCTCCACACATGACGTGAACGTCACGGGATAGCCAACCGACCACGGAGACCTAGCCACGCCTTGGCACAACACAAACCAAGACAAATCCACCCTAGTCCCTCATTTGTACTGCAGCGTTTCCGCGCACCAAGGAAAACATCTCCAACTTGCGCGGAGCTAACCTTGTCCACCAAGGAAAACATCTACCGTCGCGAGGAGCTAACCTTGTCCGGTTCCGACTACACGTACTCACTCGAGAAAAAGGGGAAAACATCACCACATCACAAATGACATCTTGCCGCAACGGAATCTCTACGAGTCCTTAGCGTTTTTATGCAACATCACCGAGCCGGACTAACGGTCGCGACAACGGCTTCACCCACAATGCCTAATCCACTAACGGAGCGGATCTCTAATGCAAAAAAATATGCCGGGGACGGACTCAATCAACCCGGAGGTTCCTCTTGAACCTTGGCAAACCAAGACCCCTCTCATTTGAGTGTTTGGTGCCCAAAAACTAGAAAGAAAGAAAATAAATGATGCTAAGACATGCATCCTAAGACCGAGAGGAGAGGTGTCGTTACCTTCCGACTCCTCTTCCTTGCCATGGCAAAATGGCCGGATGAAAATCTTCGCAACGATCTAAGCTTCACGGATCCGGACTCGGCTCGCGATTTGGAGCACTGAAACCCCTCCTACAGCCCAAACTCTCCTTCTCCTTCTTCCTTGTTCTCACTTCTCTCTAGATCTTTAGTAAGAGAAAGCTTGGAGAAGAATGAGGGTTTTCAACCCTATTCTCGGACTTAACTCCCCAAGAACAGTCCTGAACTGTCAGATCCTAAAATCTGGGAAAGAATGGCCACGATCCGCCTGGAAAATAAAAGACCTGGGCCGAACCCGGCCTGGCACACGCCCGTGTCCAGGACTGTGTGCCTCATTCGTCGTCTCAAATCGACGCGCCTGGAACAGCACACGGGCATCCGACACGCCCGTGTTCAATCCGACACGCCCGTATCCCCAGTGACACGGCCGTGTGGCCAGCCGTGTGCCTCCATCGACACGACCCCAAAACCAACCCGAGAGGTGACACGGCCTGGGACACGCCCGTGTCCCAAGCCGTGTGCCAAGTCTCGACACCCGTCGACAGGCTTTGTGTCGACACCGCGGAAAAACGTCGAGCGAAGATCGTCGACCAAGCGGGACACGCCCTGTGACACGCCCGTGTCATAGGCCGTGTACCCCAGTCTCGACACTCGTCGAGCGAAAGTGTCGACACCCGGGCCGAGTGTCGACACGGACTCGCACGCCCTGCGACACGCCCGTGTCGCAGGTCGTGTGCTATACTCTCGACACATTGTCGAGCAAAAGTGTCGACACTTGGGCCGAGTGTCGACACAGCCTCGACACACCTTGCGACACGCCCGTGTCGCAGGCCGTGTGCCCTACTCTCGACACATTGTCGAGCGAAAGTGTCGACACTTTGGCCGAGTGTCGACACGGACTCGACACGCCCTGCGACACGCCCGTGTCGCAGGCCGTGTGCCCTACTCTCGACACATTGTCGAGCGAAAGTGTCGACACTTGGGCCGAGTGTCGACACGGCCTCGACACGCCCTGCGACACGCCCGTGTCGCAGGCCGTGTGCCTCATGCCAGAAACCCAAACATTTCCAGAACTGCAGACTGACCCTCTTGCAAAACTGGGGTGTTACATCCTGGACCTGGATCTTTAGTTCAGTCAGCTCCCTTGGGGCCATCCGGTAGGGGGCTCGCGATACTAGTCGTGCTCCGGTCACGAGCTCGATCTGAAAGTTGACCTCTCGCTAGGGTGGCAATCCTGGGAGGGACTCAGGGAAGATATCTGGAAAGTCGCGGACTACTGGGACCCTGGCGAGCACCTGAGATTTGTCTTCCATCTCGAAATAAATAAGGAAAGTTTCGTCCTTTTGTCGGACGGATTTCATCATCTGCGTAGAAGTCAAGATAATACGCGAGACAGAGGATACACCTGTCAACGCGACGCTCTGGCCATTTAGATTCTGTAGCCGGACTTCTCGCATGGAACAGTTTATCTGGGCTTGGTGCTCGGCCAGCCAGTCCATTCCCAGTATTATGTCAAATCCAGTTATTGCTAGGATGGTTGCGTAGATCTCGAATTCTATCTCTCCCAGTGTAGCCTGGAATGAACACTTTTTGGTAGATGTCATATCCGACCCGTCTGGTAGACGGATTCGTATAGACTGTCCGGTTGAACGAATAACATTTCCCTTTGTTGCGATGAATTCATGGGAGACGAAAGAATGAGTCGCTCCTGTGTCGAAAAGGTTTTTGGCAGGGTGTCCTTCTACCAACAAGATTCCTGACGACATGGGAAATATATAGATATATATTATCCAACTAATATATATATATATATATATATATGAAATATACAACATCGGTGGAAGATCGATATCTCCTATCGCCTAAGATATATACCTATGACTACGTCAGGGGCCGGTCCGTGCTGCAGGTCCAGTGCATAGGCCTCCTGGGGCGCTGCTTGGCCCTGCTGGCCTCTCCTGCCAGCTCTGTCTCTGCGGCCTCTCTAACCCCGTCCTCGTGTCGGCTGCCCACCCTGAACTGCTCCTAATTCGGGTCTCCCCGTCGCCTGAGGGCAAAAGGCCCTCATATGTCCTGACTGCTGACATAAGAAGCAGTTCCCTGCGAAGGGAACATCTCGTCGGGCCACTAGTGGGGGCTGTGGAGCTGGAGCTGGTCTAACGTCTAGCTGTGTAGCTGGGGGTGCTGGGGGTACTAGTGGGCGCCTATAAGGCTGCCTGCGACGTCGCTATCTGTGCTCTCTGTCCTATCTGTGGGGAGCGACTCCTCCGTCTCGCCTCAGGTCTCGAGGGAGCTCTACCTAACCTCTGCACCGCTGAGACACCGTCTGCTGGTCCAACTCTAAAGCAGCTGCATGGGTGGCTATGGTGTGGAAGGTGGCCTAAGAGAGCATAATCAGGGCCTGCCTCAGGTCGTCTCGTAGTCCTCGTTAGAACCAAGAAGCTCTATCCCTGTCGGAGGTAGCCAGGTTCCCGGCGAAGCGTGTCAGGTGTATGAACTCTCTCTCATACTCTGCCACAGTGCGGTTACCCTGTCGGATGAGCAGGAACCTCTCTTGCAGCGCGGCTCGGTCTGCATCTATGATAAAGAACTCCAGTAGAGCTACGAAAAACTCCCCCCAAAGGATCGCGCTCATCGGTCGACCTCGAAAGGTAGAGCGACTAGCCGCTCTCCACCAATCCCTCGCATATCCCTCCAAGAGGGTCACCACCAAAGATACTACTGCCACAGCTGGGCACATCATCCCTACCAATAGCTCCTCCATTCGCTCCACCCACTCCTCTACCTGGATGGCCGTCTCTATACCCCTGAAAGGGGGAGGCCTCAGTCCTCGAAAAGTCGTCAGCAGATCGGTGGGTGCGGTCATCTCCCGCGGTGGCTGTGTCAGGGCATCTCGGAAAGTCGCTAGTATAGCCGTCAGTGTCTACCCTATATCTGTCTCTACAAACGGTACGGCCGCGGGAGCAACCGGGTCTGGTGGTGGGGTAGCTGGAACGTATCCTCTGGACGAGGATCCCCCGTTACTATACTCCGGTATCTGGAGAAGTAACATGGAAGAGTGTCAGTATTTTGCAAAAGTAAGGGAATTTGCAAAAACGACAACCCAAGCGGAAACAATGGTGTATGAGCATACTATCGTACAGTCTAGAATCCCTAAGCCTCTACACTAGGGTCCACCAGGCTTCCGCTGCAAGGTTCGTCCCGAACCCAGAACGAAGCAAGGGACGGAGGGATCCTGAGACTGCTCCACAAGGAGGAATCGTGATGGCTCTAATCCATTTGTAATACCCCCTCCCCAACCTTTGCCCGGGTTGGCTGGAGGGGTACTACTTGGGGCCAGACGTCCACCCAGTGCTCTTAGGGGAAATGATCCACCCTATCTAAGCACTAGATGGTCGACTTGGTCGGCTCGAATCATAACATTCACAATCCATCAGAGTATAGCAGAAGCATTACAGGAAACCATTGCAGATTTATATAACATATCATAATAATACAGAGGTTCTAGGGCCGAAGCCTAAGTACTTAAATAAGCCCGTGGGCTGTACATGTGCTACTTATAATCCTCATATACTATCTCTCTATGCTGCTCGGCGGAACTCACGTCTCTAAACTCAGGGGACGGCGGGGGTGCATCTGCTCGAGTAGACCTAGCTGCTGGCATAATCTCCTGCGGCAGCGAGTCACTACGGTGCTCCACCTCCTGTGAATGGTTAATCAAATAACCGTTAGTCACAGAGCTAAGTGGAAACAAATCTCCTCCCCGGATCCACATCCTGGGGACGAGCACGCACCCACCCAACAAAGTTAAATAGCCGAAGCAAGAGAGCGTTAACACAACATTTCATATATGAACAACTACGAGTAGTAAAAAAGAGTGCAGGATAACATAACTGGGAAGAAAAGCAGCAGCAATATAACCAGTTATAACAAGGCTCAACTAGCTCATCAGCACATCAGGTTTTCACATCCTGAATCTATCGCAGGAATTCATATCCGCGCACACACCGCATGCATTCATAGCCGCGCACACACCGCAGACATTCATAGTCGCGCACACACCGCAGGCATTCAAAGCCGCGCACACACCCTATGTCGATATAGTTTGGACCGCTTCTATTCCAGCAAGGTAGCGAGCCCCGCGAGCCTCACCAATGTGACCGTCGGTGATAGTGGCCAGTCCTGCCACTTCTGGGGGTGATCGTACCGCACAACCCCAGGCCCTAACGTACAACCATGTGTACTCATGGATGTGAGCTACATCCGGTGAAACATTTCGGCCGACCAGCGGAGGAAACCCGACGGGGAATATAACGGCCGGTCACCCGTGGTACTCATCTCCCTATCGCCTTGAGTCATCAACCTTCCCGCACTGGTACAAACGGTCTGCGGAAGGGACCGACCCGCTACAATTTCACCACAAGCAATTTACAATCAATCAAACAAAAGTCAAACAATATAACATCGGGTCTACATCGGCCTGCCCTACTAGGCATATACTTCGGGCGTCGACACTCAGCTCTACTTTCGACAAGGAGCGTGAGAGCGCTTTATTTGGGGCTAGACCTGGAGGACTACTTCAACTCCAGTTATTCCCAACTAAGGCTCGGCCTTAACAAAGACTGCTCGTCAGAGCAGAACCCATAATCATAATAGTAAATTGCAATAAGAATAAGTGCGGTGATTATGCTGCTTATTTGAAGTGCTGAAATGAAATGTGACCAGTACGAAACTGGATAAGCTTGACCAGTACGCAACTGGAGTAGTACTATATAGAAAGTACTGAAATAAGCCTGACCAGTACGCAACTGGAGTAGTACTGAAATGAAAGTACTGAAATAAGCTTGACCAGTACGAAACTGGAGTAGTACTGAAATGAAAGTACTGAAATAAGCTTGACCAGTACGAGACTGGAGTAGTACTGAAATGAAAGTACTGAAATAAGATTGACCAATACGAAACTGGAGTAGTACTGAACTGAAAAGAATAAAGGGACTGGACCAGTGTAAGACTGGAATAATCATAAAGAAAATGGTTAGTAGTCCAATCACTCCATTTAGGAGGCTTCATTTCCATCTCCATTCTCAGGAGAGATTTTTCAGTTCTATCTCCATCCAGGAGGCACATTTAGTTCCATCTCCGTTCTCAGGAGAGATTCAGTTCCATCTCCATCCAGGAGAGAATCAGTTCCATCTCCATCCAGGAGGCAGATTCAGTTCCATCTCCACTCTCAGGAGAGATTCAGTTCCATCTCCATCCAGGAGAGAATCAGTTCCATCTCCATCCAGGAGGCACATTCAGTTCCATCTCCATTCTCAGGAGAGATTCAGTTCCATCTCCATCCAGGAGATAATCAGTTCCATCTCCATTCAGGAGGCACATTCAGTTCCATCTCCATTCTCAGGAGAGATTTAGTTCCATCTCCATCCAGGAGAGAATCAGTTCCATCTCCATCCAGGAGGAACATTCAGTTCCATCTCCATTCTCAGGAGAGATTCAGTTACATCTCAATTCTCAGGAGAGATTCAGTTCCATCTCAGTTTTTAAAGGCTTTCTTGGGTTACATCCAGTTTTAAGATCCAATTAATTTGGTTGCGCCACATTAATTACGGCTTAATCAGATCGGGGCTTATCAGGAGTTACACCCTCATTATTTATCGAGAATATTATGCAACTCACTACTCATACTCTCACTTCCGAGCGTGCCCAAATCACCCGAGAGTCGAGGCGCTCGACGGTTTCGTGAAATCTCGAGAAACCCGGAGCTTAGTCACTTTCCTCAGCCACTCTCGTCGATAAGATAATTTGAATTTATTATTCAAATTAAAGAGAATGGTCGCGCGCTCCAATTTTCACTTTTGAGGAAAATGAGCGTAATAAATTCCGAGCGCGACCCTAGACTTCCATAATTTGGGAAAAATACCAAAACTTATCTCCATGAGTCCAACTTTTGACACAACCCTTGGAAGAGTATAAAATGAGCCTAAAACAATATTCATAATTTTTCGAATAGTTTTAGCCCTTTAATTTGGCCAAACAAATTTTATCTGGGCTTTTAAAAATACCAAATCAACTCCACAAATTTTCGAAATTTTTATGAAGGAAGCCCTCAACAAGAGAAATATTTTTCATGTTCAAACCTTTCTCCTTAGGAGCCTATTTTAGTCTCTTAAAAATCAAACCCATTATTAATATTATAATATTTATTATAAATATTATAATAATATATATAATATATTATTATATATATATACATAAATTTTCATGTTCATCTCCCCCCCACCCCGCTGTTGTACCGTTTATGCACCCTTACGGGGCTCCTCCGCCGCCGGCCGGCCACCGGCCGACCGTGGCTCCACCACCGGCCAACCCGCCGGTGGAGGGCGCTCCGTCCGGCGGTGGTCCGGCGGCCTGCCGCCGCCGGCCGCGCCGGAGCCATTTTTCTCTTTTTGAACGGGAGGGGAGGGGGTTACGGCGGCGGCGCTCTGGCCTCCGGGAGTGTCATGCAAGACGTCCAAAATGGAGAAGGAGGATGGAGAAGGCTTCCACCTGGGTTTGATGGGCTTGGGAGGGGCCAGCTTGGTCGGACATTGCTCAAGATGGTGGAGGAGGGGAGGAGGAGCTCCGGCTTGGCTTTTTTCGGCCACCTGAACTCCGGCAGAGGGGGGTAGAAATGGGAGGGGAATGCTCTGAGAGCTGTGAGGGAAAGAGAGGGGGGTGGGGTCCTTTTATAGGGAGGGGGAGGGGGAGCTTCCTCCCTTTGGGTGGTGTGGGACTAATCCCTCCTTAGGGAGGGATTAATCCCACCCTCCAGCTGTCCAAGGACAGGTGGAGGTCTCCCATTTTCCCTCATGTGGGGAAAATGGATGGGGCCCTTATGGGCTTGGGCCTCCATGGTGAAGAAAGAGAGGGGGAGAGTGGGGGAAGAAGTAGGTGGGCCTCCATTGCTTTAGGTTAGGGGCTTGCTGGTTGGGGGGGCGATGGAGAGTGAGGGGGGGGGGCATGGGCCATCCTCTTTTGGAGAGAAGGTTGGCCCCTCACTTGGAGAAAAATCCAAAAAGTGGATTTTTAGAAGGGTTTGACCAAGTCAACCCTAGGGTGGATCCCCATTGCTGGTCAAGTCAAAGTGGGTCCAAGTCATCGGGAATGGGTCAAAGTTCGGGTGTCGTGTCACAATTGGTGTGCGCACGCTTTTCGGTGCACGACTATGCTTGATTTGACCACAGGTTCACCAATTGTCGTCGAAATTGACCGGGACGACTTTCGTTGACTTCGTATTGACCACACGAGTCCAATGCCACTAACTGGGGTCGAATCGGAGTCCGTTTGGCGAAAGTCCGATATTTGCGCGTCGTAGTGCGTTAAAACGGTCAAAGTATCCAATTTTGTCGTACAATCTCGGATTGTGACATGACGAGCTCCGATGTGCTCATATTGACTATATAAGGCCACAGGAAGTGACATAACTCAATTCGGAGTTCTCTAGCTCGATTTTCCGCCTAGGGTTATTTCCCGTCGGGTCATGGGTAGGGTTCAGACCACTTTTATTGGGCCCACTAGGGCTCTGGTGTTGGAGTTACCATGGTGATCTAGAAGTGGTCAAACATGTAATCTCACTGCCAACGCGATATGAGCCTGCAGGGTCGCACATAAGAGATGTGGAGAAGTTGGATGATTGACTATGTTGGTAAAGGTTACCAATCACCGACCTGAATGAGGTTATGGGCAAAGTGTTGTCTTAAAGGATCGTCGGGTTGGGCAAATGTTGCCTTGAAGGATTGGTAAGAATAGTCGACCGAGGGTCGACGATAGTCGACCGAGTCGACGTCGACCGCGGGTCAACGTGAATCGTCGAGTATTGTACTCTGATTCTCGCCGACTGATTCTCGTCGATCCTAGGTGATTCTCGCCGATCCTAGGTGATTCTCGCCGACTGATTCTCGCCAATCCTAGGTGATTCTCGTCGATCCTAGGTGATTCTCGCCGATTGATTCTCACCGAATCTGCTAGGTGATTCTCGCCGATTGATTCTCACCGAATCTGCTAGGTGATTCTCTCTGATTCTGGAACCCTAATTTTCTGGGTGGTCTGCGGATGCGATTTTCCTAAGTCTGTTTATGCCTTTGGTATAAATAGATACATAGGGTTTCGGGAATTAGCACTGATTGAATCAAATCCCGCCGGGCTTCGTTCGTTCCACTGATCGAATCGAATCCCGCCGGGCTTCGTTCGTTCCACTAATCGAATCGAATCCCGCGGTTCTTCATTCGTTCCGCCGATCCCGACCGCCGACGGAAGTGTTCCGCCGCCGTGCTCGCTCCGTCGACCTCCTCCTCTCCGACAATTGTCGCTGGTGTTGCTTTCCCTGGCGCGGACCTAGCAGTCCGTGGAAAAGCAAGGTGCGGTCATTCTCCTTCCCGATTATCCGTGCGATGAAAAAAATCGGTGTTCTCCCGCTCGTGTGGATTTCTGCAGAGACGTGGATATCATTCCACGTAGAACTCGCCACCAGCAAGAACACGAAGCTTGGAGCATCTCCGTTGAGTTGTAACTCAACGGCACCGAGGTAATTTTTTGCCTAGTTGTATGTTAACTTCTTGATTCAACTACCATAGCCCAATCCCATCTCTTTTGGGTTTTCTTGATGTTTTTATTCTTCCGCTGCGTGCACAAGTGTTGTGCCATCCTCATAGAGAAACCCAACAGTGGTATCAAAGCCAGGTTGCGGCCATGATTGTTGTATTAGAAGTTTTGTTATTCCAGTGCGTGTAAACCTAGGGATTTAGAAGTGTTCTAAATGTCTAGATTTAGTCTTGGTACCCCGCCAAGAACGTCTGGGATTTCGTGGAAATTTCTAATTGTTAGAAATTGTAGTCTCCTTAGCAGTAACCATCACTCGAGATTGTTTTGGATTTTGAATCCAACATAGAGAGATGAGCTTGTCTACTGCTTTAAGTTGAGTTGTCTTTGCTTTTGTCCAATGCATGTAAATCTGAGGATTTGGAAGTTTCCGGATGTTCAGATTTAGCCCTTCCTTCTATCAAATATTGATGGTGTCAGGTTGTGCACATAAGTGATGCATGTGGTTTTAGAAAAATTGTTTTTCTTTGGATGTGCACATTGATCAAATGTTGATCATGGTTAACTGTTAACCTATAATCAAAATCCCTTCATCAAATATTAAGTGTTCGGATGCATTCCGATGGATGACACTCTTCCTGCCTCGATCGATGAAGTGTGGGCTTGCCAAAGCAAGGTGCATTAATCTATCTTGGTAAGGGTGCGAGCGGATAATTGTGATATCCCACTGTCGAAATCGGGTCCAGCTTAACTAGGTGACCTCAAAGGTTGAGTGCCTAGAGGCATAGGGTTGGCATGCACCATATGATGGATGCGAGTAAGGAGTTATTCACCAACCATACAAGAATTGCATGAGGATGCAATTGGCAAGCGTTGCCTACCTAAATAACCGCATCATGAGAGGAAAGCCAAAGCTGACTCATTGTGTTGGTGAAATACGGATCTTGTCCACTAAGAGAGTAGCTCGCATGAACTCTCCGAATTGTTAGTGAGGGCTATCATTTCGAATAAAATAGTGGGAGTGTTTTAATTGAAGTCCAAATTAAAATAAATTGTATTTGAAATTTTGGTATTGATTTTATTCTGCATAAATTCTTGTAGAATTCCATGGCAAGTGTTTCACACTCCACGTTGTCTCTGAGAGCCATCCTTGAGAAGGATAAGCTCATTGGGACTAATTACATGGACTGTTACAAGAACCTGAGAATTGTTCTCAGGCAAGAGTGAAATCTCTATGTCTTGGAAGAAGAAGCCCCCAAGGTGCCGACCGGGAACTCTTCCCGTGCTGAGAAGGATGCTTATAAGAAGTATACTGATGATGCTTTAGATGTCGAATGCCTTATGCTTGCCACTATGAACTCTGAGCTTCAGAAGCAACATGAGAACATGGGGTGCAAGGAGATTGACGAGCATCTCAAGAAAATGTTTCAAGGGCAGGCTCGTCAAGAGAGGTTCGACGTCACAAAAGCGTTTTTTCAGTGCAAGATGGGAGTTTGAGACTCAGTAGGGACTCACGTACTCAAGATGATTGGGTATATAGAGAACCTTGAAAGGCTGGGTTTTCCTCTTGGTCAAGAGTTGGCCACAGATCTGATCCTACAATCATTGCAGGATAGTTATGAGCAGTTCGTCTTGAACTACAACATGAATGAAATGGACAAGACACTGCCCGAACTCCTAGGCATGTTGAGAACTGCCGAAATCAATATGAAGAAGGCCAAGCCTGCCAGCCCCATACTGATGGTGCATAAGGGCAAGGGCAAGGCCAAGGGCTCTAAGAAGACGAAGGTGGGACCTAAGTCATATCTTGAGCCCAAGTCTTCTGCACTGATGAAAAAGAAAAGCACGGTGAAGGAAGGGAAATGTCACTACTGTGGCAAGGCTGGTCATTGGAGGAGGAACTGTCCTTCGTACATTGAAGGTCTGCAGAAAATGAAGGGAGGTATGACTTCCGCTTCAAATGTTCACGTTATAGAGATAAACCTTTATGCTCCTTCATCTTAGGTATTGGATACCGGATGTGGTTCTCACATTTGTACAAATGTGCAGGAACTGGGAAGGAGAAGATTGCTGAGTAAAGGGGAGGTGGACCTCCGTGTCGGCAATGGAGCAAGAGTTGCTGCTGTAGCCGTAGGGGTTTACCGTCTTTCTTTGCCCAGTGGGCTTGTAATAGAACTAGATAATTGTTATTTTGTTCCGGCCATAACTAGAAACATTATATCTATTTCATGTTTGGACATGATTGGATTTTCTTTTATAATTAAGAACAACTGTTGTTCTATATTTAAGAATGATGTTTGTTATGCTGTAGCCCAATTGTTTAATGGTCTTTATGTTTTGAACTTGGACCATCTGATCTGTAATGTAGGAAATAATAAAAGACTAAGAACAAATGACTCGAACCCTACTTTTCTCTGGCATTGTCGTTTGGGCCATATCAACGAGAAGCGCATATCCAAGCTCCATAGAGATGGACTTTTGGACTCATTTGATTATGAATCATTTGAGCGATGCGAATCTTATTTGTTAGGCAAGATGACTAAAGCTCCTTTCACTGGTTATACTGAGAGGGCTGAGGATCTCTTGGGTGTTGTACATAGTGATGTATGCGGACCCATGAATTCCATAGCTAGAGGTGGGTATTTCTACTTTGTTACATTTACTGATGATTTCAGTAGATACAGATATGTGTATCTTATGAAGTGCAAATCCGAGACCTTTGAAAAGTTCAAAGAGTTCAAGAATGAAGTAGAAAACCAGTTGGGTAAAAGGGTTAAAGCACTCCGATCTGATCGAGGTGGCGAATACCTGAGTCATGAGTTCCGTGATCATCTGAAAGAGTGTGGTATTGTATCACAGTTCACTCCACCTAGAACACCACAACATAATGGTGTGTCTGAGAGGAGAAATCGTACTATGTTAGACATGGTACGTTCGATGATGAGTCATGCAGACTTGCCTGTTTCCTTTTGGGGTTTTGCTTTAGAGACTGCTGCAATGACATTGAATCGCGCTCCAACGAAAATGGTTCTGAAGACACCATATGAGATATGGACTGGGAAGCGTCCTAGTATGTCGTTCATTAAAATTTGGTGCTGTGAGGCATACGTGAGACGTCAAATGCCTGACAAGCTGGAACCCAAATCGGATAAATGTTATCTGGTGGGATATCCTAAGGAAACGAAAGGGTATTACTTTTACCTACCGTCTGAGGGCAAAGTGTTTGTCGCAAGGACTGGTGTCTTCTTGGAGAAATAGTTCTTATCAAGAAAGACTGAAAAGGTAGAGCTTGAAGAAGTTCAAGAACCACATGTAGTGAATGAACCGGAATTGGATTCTGAGACAGGACTACAAGATGTTATAGCTAGAGAACCTGCTCAAGGAACACAAGTCCTACGTAGATCTGGTAGACCGAGGTTTGAGCCTGAGAGATATGGATTTCTCGTGTCTCAAATAGGTAATGTGTTGCTTATGTATCATGATGATGAACCAGCAACCTACCAAGAGGCTATGAATGGACCGGACTCCGACAAATGGCTTGAGGCTATGAAATCTGAAATGGACTCCATGTATGCAAACCAAGTTTGGAACTTGGTGGAACCACCTGAAGGGGTACGACCCATAGGGTGCAAGTGGGTCTTCAAGAAGAAGACCGACATGGATGGGAATGTACAGATATTCAAAGGGAGACTGGTGGCTATGGGTTTCAAGCAAATTCATGGTATTGACTATGATGAGACCTTTTCCCCTGTTGCCATGGTAAAGTCCATAAGGATATTGCTTGCTGTTGCTGCGTATTATGACTACGAGATCTGGCAGATGGATGTCAAAACGGCTTTCCTTAATGGAAACCTCCTTGAGGAAGTATATATGACACAACCCGAGGGTTTTGTATCCCCAGATGAAGCCACTAAAATATGCAAGCTGAATAAGTCCATCTATGGACTGAAACAGGCCTCTCAAAGTTGGAATCTTCGTTTTGATGAGAAAATCAAAGAGTTTGGTTTCATCAAGAATGAAGATGAGCCTTGTGTTTACAAGCGAATCAGTGAGAGCATTGTTGTCTTCCTGATATTGTATGTAGATGACATACTGTTGATTGGGAATGACATTCCTACCCTGAAAGTTGTTAAGAACAACCTAGGGAACTGCTTTTCAATGAAGGATTTGGGTGAAGCGACTTATATACTCGGTATTAAGATCTATAGGATCGAAGAAGTTGCTGGGTTTGACCCAAAGTACGTACATCGAAAAGGTGTTGAAGCGGTTCAACATGCATGAGTCCAAGAAAGGATTTTTGCCCATGTCTCATGGTGTGAATCTCTCTAAGGACCAGTGTCCAAAGTTTTGTGAAGATAAGGACCGCATGAAGTTGATTCCATATGCTTCGGCAATTAGATCAATCATGTACGCGATGTTATGTACTCGACCCGACGTCTCCTTTGCTTTGAGCATGACTAGCAGGTATCAGTCAGACCCCGGTGAGTGTCACTGGATTGCAGTCAAGAATGTCATGAAGTACTTGAGAAGGACTAAGGATGTGTTCTTGGTGTATGGTGGAGAGGAAGAGCTCGTTGTAAGTGGTTACACGGATGCTAGCTTCCAAACTGATAGATACGACTTCAAGTCTCATTCAGGTTTTGTGTTTTGCCTGAATGGAGGAGCTGTGAGCTGGAAGAGTTCCAAGCAAGAGACAGTTGCTGATTCTACAACAGAGGCTGAGTATATCGCCGCAGCTAATGCGGCGAAGGAGGCTATATGGATTAGGAAATTCATCGGCGAGCTTGATGTAGTTCCTAGCATTGTTGGTCCCGTAGTTCTCTACTGTGATAACAATGGTGCAATTATACAATCTAAGGAACCTAGATCCCATCAGCGCTCCAAGCACATACTTCAGCGGTTTCATCTTATTCGTGAGATTGTCGAACGAGAAGATGTGAACATTTGCAGAGTGCCGACTGAGGAGAATATTGCGGATCCACTGACAAAACCTCTCGCGCAGAGAAAGCATGATGGTCATACTAGATCGATGGGTATACGATACCTAAATGATCAACTCTAGTGAGAATCTTGTGGATTGCATGTAAACATGTATTTTGTTGGCCATTTGTTCATATGATGAACAGTGTACCTAGTTTTTCTCTTACAATTAATGACAAGTTCTTTTATTATGAGTTTTTCTATATGATAGTTAAATGTTAACATAATAGATACCCTTAGAATGTTCGCTTCCATGGGACATCAAGTACGTGACTTGAATGTGAGAGCCTATGATTTATTTGAAGCTTCATTCTTAAAAGGTCCCTGGTCGAGTATCATCATAGAAGCTAAGGGTGATGATGGTACATGAAGGCTAGCACGTGCGTTGACTGATGACCGGTTCTCACAGGTCATGATATTGTGATATCAAGTCATCACGTGGGTACTTGTTAGTGAACAAGTTGTACTGGACAGACCCAACCTGAGACTACTCTGTGGATTGTCATCCAATCGTGTCACGAGTAGGTCTCAATTGACAATGGTGTTGTGGTCCTTTGACCTGAAGTCATAGCATTCATCAAGTGAGGAAGAACGCGCTTTGATGCCATCTAAAGTCTTCCTTGAGAAAGGTTGATGATAAGGGTGGTTGTTGGGCATGTTACGAATCATTTGGGTGTTTGTGTGTGAGCAGATATGAGATTTGTCCTCCTGTATGACAGGAGTTGCATCCATGAGCCCCTTGATGGAACTGGACTGAGAAATGCATGACCATGCTTGGTTGAGTCAATATGTGATATTGGACTCACCATTCTATGAAAGTCCGTCCTGAATCAAGAAACTTGGATTAAGCTATTACGAGGGTGACACGGTCCATGCCTCTAGTTCTTTCCGGATGTAAGGGACAAAGGGACAAAGACAACGCTGATACATTGGTCATAAAGGCTTATGAGTTATAAACTCTTATTGCTTGGGGAGCAATGATGCATTGCTAGATGCCGCTCATTGTTTGTGAGGTTTTTGGTTTGATACTTTCAAGATCAAGTGGGAGACTGTTGGAGTTACCATGGTGATCTAGAAGTGGTCAAACATGTAATCTCACTGCCAACGCGATATGAGCCTGCAGGGTCGCACATAAGAGATGTGGAGAAGTTGGATGATTGACTGTGTTGGTAAAGGTTACCAATCACCGACCTGAATGAGGTTATGGGCAAAGTGTTGCCTTAAAGGATCGTCGGGTTGGGCAAATGTTGCCTTGAAGGATTGGTAAGAATAGTCGACCGAGGGTCGACGATAGTCGACCAAAGGTCGACGATCGTCGACCGCGGGTCAACGTGAATCGTCGAGTATTGTACTCTGATTCTCGCCGACTGATTCTCGCTGATCCTAGGTGATTCTCGCCGATCCTAGGTGATTCTCTCCGACTGATTCTCGCCGATCCAAGGTGATTCTTGTCGATCCTAGGTGATTCTCGCCGATTGATTCTCACCGAATCTGCTAGGTGATTCTCGCTGATTGATTCTCACCGAATCTGCTAGGTGATTCTCGCCGATTCTGGAACCCTAATTTTCTGGGTGGTCTGCGGATGCGATTTTCCTAAGTCTGTTTATGTCTTTGGTATAAATAGATACTTAGGGTTTCGGGAATTAGCACTGATCGAATCAAATCCCGCCGGGCTTCGTTCGTTCCATTGATCGAATCGAATCTCGCGGTTCTTCGTTCGTTCCGCCGATCCCGACCGCCGACGGAAGTGTTCCGCCGCCGTGCTCGCTTCGTCGACCTCCTCCTCCTCTCCGGTGATTGTCGCTGGTGTTGCTTTCCCTGGCACGGACCTAGCAGTCCGTGGAAAAGCAAGGTGCGGTCATTCTCCTTCCCGATTATCCGTGCGACGAAAAAAATCGGTGTTCTCCCGCTCGTGTGGATTTCTGCAGAGACGTGGATATCATTCCACATAGAACTCGCCACCAGCAAGAACACGAAGCTTGGAGCATCTCTGTTGAGTTGTGACTCAACGCCACCGAGGTAATTTTTTGCCTAGTTGTATGTTAACTTCTTGATTCAACTACCATGGCCCGATCCCATCTCTTTTGGGTTTTCTTGATGTTTTTATTCTTCCGCTGCGTGCACAAGTGTTGTGCCATCCTCATAGAGAAACCCAATATATGGTGGCCCAATAAAAGTCGGGATGTTACAACATCCCTTTTAGCGAGTTGGTCTCATCCACCCCAGTTCTAGAGGGGTTTCGCCCGCCGGAGATGTCCTACTACACCGGGAGGGATGACCCGGTCCAGTACAACTAATGGTTCTAGGATGTGGTTTCTATCAGGCAGATGTCAGATTCCTTTAAGAGCCGACTCTTCGTCATCACCCTCAAGGAGAAGGCGAGGGATTGGTTCCACTAACTACCAGCTAGCTTCATCTATTGCTTTGATGATCTGCGTCGAGGGTTCTTGCTGAGATTCACCACTTCCAATAAAAGGAAGAGGGAGTCAGAGTCCTTGTTCCTCGTCAAGCTGGGAGTGAACGAGACTCTGGGGAGCTATGTGGATCGGTTCCAAGAGAAGGTCCTCCAGGTGTAGGATATGTCAGGGCACACCCTCATTGTGTCCTTTACCCTGGGGTTGCAGCATGGGTTTTTCAGGATGAAACTAAAGAGGGTACCTCTAGTGTCCTTTGAGGAGCTGATGGAGAGGGCAGCGAGGGAAGTCGACAGAGAATCATCGAACCTTGAGTTTGCGAGGATATTGGCCAGGTGGGCCGCGGGGGAAGAGAAGGGGACGGAAGGTTGCAAGGGGCAAGAGGCCAGAAGGGCGGAGCCCAAGCAGAGGAAGCAGCAACAACATCATTCAAGGTGGGGCCACTAGTATCCGAATAATCGGCTAGGCTGGAGGCAGCCAGAGTGGCAGGATCAGGGGTCGAGGAGAGGTTTCCATGGAGGAGACCACCACCAAGGGGGGCAAGGCCAGTTCAACCCTCCAGGCTGGAGGCAGGGCCAAAGGCCTCCTCTACCCAACCAACATCAAGCTATGACGATAGCCTTAGGGAGGAGGAGGAGAAGATGGGAAGGTAGGGTGGTGCTGCCTTACTGCGATTTCAATCAGGAGGAGGGCCACGCCGCCGCCACGTGCCCGGTGTTCCTGGAGTTAAGGGGAACGAGGGAGCAGCAGCAGCCTCATTAGGAGGTGCGGATTGAAGAGGTCCTGCCAGGGGGAGGATAGGTGCGTGGATAAGGCCGATGTAGGGGGTCGAGGAGGGATCAGGGTGATCCACGGGGTGGGGTGGGAGTTAAGGCCACCCGCAAGGCAAGCCTCCATACCATGTACTGCTGAAGTATTGCTTTGATGTCTCTAACTCAACCCCCAGAGTAGAAAATTACCTTCTCAAGGAAGGATATGTCGGATCATGAGGATCCATTTTGTGACGCGCTGGTGATCCAGGCCGCAATCAAAAATTTTATCATCTCACGGATCCTCATTGATAACGGGAGCTCGGTCAAAGTCGTCTTCAAGAAGGCATTTGATGCGATGAAGGTGGAGACCAAGAAAGTGTTGGCCTCAGATGGGGCTCTCTTCAGATTCTCCGGGGAAAGGAAAGAAGTGGAAGGAGGAGTGGGGCTCCATGTTACTCTAGGGGAAGTCCAGAAACTGCAGATTCGTCATCATGGACGTTCTTAGCAGTTACAATGCCATAGTCGGTCGGCCCCTCATCAGCACCTTCCGACGCATACCCTCTTCCTTCCATCAATGCCTGAAGTTCAATGCTGAAGGCATTCAAGTCCGGGTCTGCGGTGACCCCAAGGTGGCAAGGGAGTGTTATGTCACTGCGATCAACACCATCTCCTGGCAGGAGGGAGCTAAGGAAATGGAGAGGAAGATGGAGGAAGTGTTCAGGCAGGAGGCAGGAGGGGAGGCAGAGGAGATGGAGGTGATGTAGGATGAGGTCCGCACTCATATGGGTGTGGCGGAGGAAGTGCAGGAGCAGGCCAAGGTGATGGCCATAGAGGAGGCTGAGGAGGAGGTTCTCATCCCGGGCGAGGGGGCTGCTGGTGAGTGGGAGGAGCAATACCGGTTGGAGGTGGCGGAAGAAGTCGTGGAGATGGAGGTTCTCACCTGGGAAGGCAGGGTGGAGAAGGTGCGAGTCAGTGGGGGGCTAAGTCCAGAGGACCAGGGGGAGGATGCTGGCGTGCATCCAGAGGAACGTGGATGTCTTCGCATGGAGTGCGGCGGGCATGCCGGGGATCAATGTGGACGTCTCCTGCCACTGCCTCAACCTGGATTCGGAGGCCCGCCCCATCCGGCAGAAGAAGAGATCTATCATGGTCAAGCTGGCCGAGCCCATCCGGGAGGAGGTGAGTAAGCTCCTCAAATCCGGATTCGTTTCAGAGATCCAGTATCCAGACTGGGTCTCTAATGTGTGATGGTTAAAAAAGAAGATGACCGCTGGAGGATGCATGTAGATTTCTCTCTTTTGAATAAATCATGTCCTAATGATTGTTACCCCCTGCCTCGGATCAACGCACTGGTTGACTTAGTCGTTGGTTTTTCTGTAATGAATTTTCTAGATGCTTTTTGAGGTTACCATCAGATTAGGATGCACCCACCCGATATAAAAGATGTCTCCTTCATCACTGGGGATGGGTTCCACTACTACAAGATGATGCCCTTTGGGCTAAAAAATACAGGGACAACATATCAAAGGATGATGGACCGAGTATTCTGGGAGCAAAAAGGGAGGAACCTGGAGGTATACGTGGATGATCTCATGATCAAGAGTCGGTATGTCGACTCCCACCTCCAGGACCTGGAAGAGACATTCGACACCCTGTGGAAATATAAAATTAGGTTGAACCCCTTGATATGTGTCTTCGGGGCAAGTAGAGGTAAGTTTATAGGCCACCTCCTTACTCCTGCAAGTGTAGAGCCAAACCCTGACAAGGTAAGGGCCATCATGGAGTTGGGATCACCTCGAAATGCCAAGGAGGTCCAGCACTTGACGGGGAAGTTGACAGGGCTGAGTAGGTTCCTCTCTCGCGCTAGAGAGAAGTGTCCACCCTTCTTCAAAGCGTTGAGAAGGGGATAGAAATTTGAATGGTCTGAGGAGTGCGAGGGAGCCTTCCAAGACCTGAAGAAGTAGCAGACCCAAGCTCCTCCACTCTAGGGACCAAAGGAAGGGGAAGATCTATCCCTATACCTTGGCATTGGGGTCGAGGCCCTAAGCTCCGTCTTAGTCCCGGAAGAGGGCAAGAAGCAACTACCCATATACTGAGTGAGCAGGGTCTTGAGGAAGACAGAACTCAGATACCCTATTTTGGAGAAACTGGTCTTCACCCTGGTCATCCCGGCCCGAAGGCTCCGTCCGTATTTTCAGGCACACTCTATCTGAGTGGTCACCAACCATTCCCTCTACAACATCTTTGAGGGGTGGAGCACTCGTGGAGGTTGGCCAAGTGGTCGGTGGAGTTGAGCGAGTTTGACATCTCCTTTGTCCCTCGACTCTCGATCAAGGCCCAGGCAATGGCCGACTTCCTCGCTGACTATGTGGTTGAAGTGGCAGAGGTCGAGCTCACCCACCTAGCTCCTTGGAGGGTGGAGGTGGATGACGCGTCAGGGAGGCACTCCTTGGTGGCAAGAGTGATCTTGGAAAGTCCGCAGGGGACGAGGATCGAGCAGACAGCGGTTATTCATTTCCCTATCACCAATAATCAAGCGGAGTATGAGGCAGTGATCGCAGGGCTCCGGCTGGCCAAGGAGCTGGGAGTGCAGGACGTGGAGGTTCTCACAAACTCTATGGTCATGTCTTCTCAGATCAATGGAGATTTTGAGGTCAGGGATCCTACCCTCCAGCTATATTTGACAAAGTTAAAAGGGATCATTGGGATGTTTCAAACATTCTCCATCAAGCATGTGTCGTGGGAGGAGAATGAGCAGCTAGATCAGTTGACCAAGTTTGGACCCCGCGCAGGGGGAGCTCTTATTGACCTCTTCCGACCTTCTATCGAAGAGGGGGAGTTGATGGAAGTGGACCGACATCCCTCCTGGATGGATCCCTTCATAACCTTATTGTCCAAGGGGGAGTTCTCGGAAGGCCGAGACAAGAAGCTTCTCAGGCACAAGTCAACGTACTATCTTATGCGCGACGGGAAGTTATACCGCAAGACCCTCTAAGGACTCCTAGCACGATGCTTTGCCATAGAAGAGGTCCCAAGAATCCTAGAGGAAGTTCACGACGGGGAGTGCGGGAGTCACTTGGGGAGAAGAACCTTGGAGGGAAGGATAGTAAGACAAGGGTACTTTTTGTAACACCCCATATCCGTCACATAGCATATAACAGTAGGTCCGGCCGGGGCCCGAGGGCATATACCACAGACAGACTGAAGGGTTACGCAATGAAACTATCCTTCCAATAACCAACGTCCTACATAGAGTACATTCTAGCGGAAGCAATTTAAATGTTGCAAATTAAGAACCCAGCCACAACATGAATGTCCACTACACTAACCCAACATGAATGAACGTACAAATACATATGTACTTGGCCTTATGGCCTTACAAGAGTTTACTTAAATAAAAGTGTCTTTCAAACCTCGACACGCAGGTCGGTCACACATGAGAATAAAAGTAAACATTCATATAAAGGCCTTCGAGGACCGGCTCAGCAACAAGGGCTTTTGCCCGCTATTTGTCACTAGGCTCCGCAGTACCTGCAAACAACAATCCACCGAAGCGGTGGCAAACAAAAGTAACGGTCAGCTAAAGCTGACCAAATTATAACGACCCTGCCCCTAAACTCGGGGCAGCGATGCTCCTTCCATGCACCTTTTTAGCATAGCTTAATACTAGTGAAATTACACATCATCACAGGCGTAGGCTCGCATGGCCACACACCCCTTGCTCTTAGGTCACATTCTCGGTGAACCCGGTCAAAATCCGCAGTCTCACCACCGCCCCTTGAACGACAAATCTCGTGAGCATTATAGTCTTACCGACCTATGTCTAACACCCTCCATCTATGACAATGACGAGTACCACGTACCATAGGTCTCTCTAACCGAATGACATAGAGCGGGTATGGTTCCGCCTAATCCGTTGCTCACACCGCAACGTCAATTTAAGCCATATGCACGGGTCAAGCTTCCCCAAGTCCCAATTCGATCACACACTCTACATAACCCAGTTATGTGCAAGTTGGCTCACAGACCACCAAGATGGCAGAATCACGCATCTGCCTAGTTTTCCGGGTGCACCTTGGAGTTAGTCCCCAAGGTTCCCTATTGCAATCTACCACGTAGAAAACCCAAAAAACAAACATCGACACGGAGTCTTCTCCGGCCATTCATGCAACGCAACATCATCGATCCAGACCAACTTGTCTGTATAGGCTTCACACACCATGCCTATGTCCGTTTCTCGATTCCGGACTCTACATGCAAAACAATGAGGACTATTCATGTCTACCCGAAGGAACACCTCACACTCACCGCATACTCGCGAGAGCGGACTTCCTATACAAAAGGAAAGACTAATTCACATGTCCAAGATGAGAATCGTTACCCTTACATTTCTCTTCGGTGCCATGAAGATCTAGACGGATGAAAAGCACCGCAATGGCCTCGCCTCTGTAGATCCAAACTCGGTTGCAATTTGGGGCTTTGAAGCTCCACCAGCGGCCGAAACTCTCCTTCTCCCTCTTCCTTGCTCTCCCCTCTCTCTAAAGCTTTAGGAAGAGAAATCTTGTAGTAGAATGAGGGTTTCAAACCCTATTCCCAGATTTAACACTGTCAGGACCAGCCAGGGCCCTTGGATCCCAAAAGAAGGAAACAGACGGCCATGATTCGCACTTAAAATCAAAATCCTGGGCCGAACACAGCTTGTGACACGCCCGTGTCTAAGGCAGTGTGCCTCAATCGATGCCGAAACCGTCGCGCCCACACCTGGACACGAGCTCTCGACACGCCAGTGTCACACTTGACACACCCGTGTCAATCAATACACGCCCGTGTTGTTGGGCGTGTTTCTCCATCGACACAGGACCAAAACCATCCCGAAGAGAACACGGGTACTCGACACACCCGTGTCAAATTTGACACGCCAGTGTCAACCCGAACACTCCTGGGCTCCAGGCCATGTTCCTCCCCCGACGTAGCTCGACTAACTACCCGAGCAAGACACGGCCTGGGACACGCCCGTGTCTCAGATCGTCGACTTCATTTTCATCGACCACACGTCCAGATCGTCGAACCCGAGCACGACACGGCCCTTGGACACGGGCAGGACACGCCCGTGTCCCAGGCCTATGACCCCTACCAAGTCCCAAACTTGGCTCAAAATGCCACTCATCCCTCTTTTGAGTTTCAGGGCATTACACTTTTGGCCAACCTTGGGCCAAGTTGCAGCCGAGTTCACGAAGAAGTTCCACATGTGCCAATTGTTTGCCCCACTCCAAGTGCTACCATCTCAAAGGCTAAGGAGCATCACCGCGCCCTGGCACTCTGCCATTTGGGGAATGGACATGGTAGGGCCCTTCCCTCGGGCCAGTGGGCAAAGGAGGTTCTTATTGGTGATGATCGACTATTTTTTAAGTGGTTGGAGGTAAAGGTGCTTCACAAGGTGACCTCCCGGGTGGTTTGGAATTTTGTGTGGGGGGAGATCATCTGCCTGCACGGATTTCCTCAGGCCACTATCACGAACAATGGGCCTCAATTTGTCAGTGTGGAGTTCATTAGTTTCTACGACCAGCTCTGGATTGATCTTCAGTTTGCGTCGGTTCACCACCCTAGGAGCAACAGACAGGTGGATGCGGCGAAAATGATCATTATGAACTTGCTGAAAAAGAAGGTTGAGAATTTGAAGGGGAGTTGAGTGGAGCAACTTCCTTCAGCCCTCTGGGCCCCGAGGACCACTCCCAACATAGCCACCGGGGATACCCCCTTCAAACTCTCCCACGGCTGCAAAGTTGTGCTCCCAATCGAGTTCGAGGTCCGAACACCGCGAGTGGTAGAAGCAGAGGAAGGAAGAGAGGAATGGAGCTGAGAACGAGGATGAGTTTTGACTCTCCTTTGTTCTAGTGGAGGAACTCTGAGATGTGGTTGTTGTTAGGCAGAAAGAAATTAAACAGTGGATGACCAAGTATTTTGACAAGCACATCAGAATCAAGCTGTTTGCGAAAGGGAATTTGGTCCACAAGAAGGTAAATGCTGCTAGAAGATCAGCAGTCATAGGAAAGCTCAACCCAAACTGGGAAGGTCCATATATTGTCAGAGAGGTATTGAGGTCAGGGGGTACCACCTTTAGAATGTGGAAGGCGAGGCCCTCAGTCACACCTAGAGCGGTGATGAATTAAAGCATTTCTATCCATGAACAAAGTATGTAACATCTTCTTTTGTAAATATAAGATATTGCATCCTTTCAAATCTTTTTTGCAATAGTTTGTGTGGCAGGTGATGTTCATGTAATAGACCCCGAGAAGATCTAGCTGCCAGACTCCCACTGGCTGGCAGGGCTGTATGTCCCTCGAGAGAGTCTGCCCTATACCTCGAGAAGATCCCGCTGCCAGGCTCCCACTAGTTGGCAGGGCTGGATGACACTCAAGAGAGTCTGCCCTAGACCCCGAGGAGATCCTGCTGTCAGGCTCCCACTAGCTGGCACGGCTGGATTTCACTTGAGAGAGTCTGTCCCAGACCCCGAGAAGATCCAGCTACCAGGCTCCTACTAGCTAGTAAGGATGGATGTCAATCGAGAGAGTCTCCCCAGTCCCGAGAAGATCCCGCTGTCAGGATCCCACTAGCTGGCAGTGATGGATTTTACTTGAGAGAGTCTCCCCAGACCCCAAGAAGATCTCGCTGTCAGGCTCCCACTAGCTAGCAGTATTGGATGTCACTTGAGAGAGTCTGCCCCAAACCCCAAGAAGATCCCGCTGTCAGACTCCCACTAGCTGGTAGAGATGGAAGCCACTCGAGAGAGTATCCCCAGACCCCGAGAAGATCTCGTTATCAGGCTCCCACTAGCTGACAGGGCTGGATGTCACTTGAGAGAGTCTGCCCTACACCCCGAGAAGATCCCGCTGCCAGGCTCCCACTAGCTGGCAGTGCTGGATTTAACTCAAAAGCCTCTCCCCAGACCCTGAGAAGATCCCGCTGTCAAGCTCCCACTAGCTGGTAGGGCTGGATGTCACTCGAGACCGTCTACCCTAGACCCCGAGAAGATCCCATCGTTAGGCTCCCACTAGCTGACAGGGCTGGATGTCACTCGAGAGCATCTCCCTAGACCCCAAGAAGATCCCGCTGCTATGCTCCCACTTGCTGGCAGGGCTAGATGTCACTCGAGAGCGTCTGACCTCGACCCTGAGAAGATCCCGCTGCTAGGCTCCCACTAAGTGGCAGGGCTGGATGTCACTCGAGAGAGTCTGCCCTAGAGCCCGAGAAGATCCCGCTGCTAGGCTCCCACTAGTTGATAGGGCAGGCTGTCACTCGATAGCATCTCCCCAAATCCCGAGAAGATCCTGATGTCATGCTCCCACTAGCTGGCAGTGCTGGATGTCACTCGGGAGTGTCTGCCCCCAACCACGAGAAGATATTGCTGCTAGGCTCCCACCAGATGGCAGGACTGGATGTCACTCGAGAATTTGCCCCAGACCTCAAGAAGATCACGTTGTCAGGCTCCCACTAGCTAACAGGGATGGATATCACTCAAGAGTCTCAGATCCCGAGCTGCTCTCGCTGTTAGGCTCCCACTTAGCTGATAGGGCAAGGGGCCCTTAGTGGACATTGATTGTTGCCATGAAGCCAAGTCTCAAGCTCCCCCCGCCGCCAGGCTCTCACCTAACTGACAGGGAGAGGGTCATTAGTAGGCGTCGTTGATGCTTTGAAACAAGCCCTAGGATTAGTCATGGGCAAAAAGTCCAGGCCTAGTGCGCCGGCCCGAGGCCGACTCGGCATAAGCCCGGCTAGGCCCGGCCCGGAGAAAGCCCAACCCAGGTCGAGCCCGGGCCCAGGGCCCATGTTTGTATCAATTACCAGCGCTGATACCCAGGCCGGGCCGGGCTGGGCAAATCCTGATTTTTGGGTCGGCACGGGCCCGTGCAAAGCCTGGGCTAGGGCCGGGCAAAGCCCGACCTAGAAACAAGAGTCGTTGCTAACGGCTTTAATAAGAGTCGTTAGCAGCATGAGGCCAACAACCAGCTAGGCTACTGGCCCCAATGTTGTACAACAGTATAATAGTTGTTGTACTGCTGTATAGAGCCTAGGGCCTAGGATGGCCAGCTTAGGCCCTAGGCTCAATTTTAAATTTTTTTTTTATAAACCCACCCTGCGGCCTCTCTCTCACTTTCTCTCTCAATCTCTCACTTTCATCACTCCTGACCCCCCTTCTCACTCTCTCTCACTCTCGCTCTCTCTCTCTCCTACTCACTCTCACTCTCTCTCCTACTCCTCTCTCTCTCCTACTCACTCTCTCTCACTATTTCTCTCTCTCCCACTCTATCACTCTCTCACTCTATCATTTTTCCTCCAAGGCTCCCATTCCCTCAACGATAGCATGACATCATCCTCCTCAACGCCAGGGTCATCTACTCAAAGCACGCATGTAGTGGTGGAGTATAATTATAAGGTGGCAGTTTGGGAGCACTTCGATAAGGTTCAAGTTGGCGTCGATTTCAAGGTGCGATGCAAATTATGCTTGAAGCTGCTGACTCTTACCGACAACTTGACACTATCAAGACACCTTAAGTCTTGCTTGTCGAAACAAGCTCCCGAGTCCAGCCAGACTCAAATTTCAGGAGCGAGATAAATTTGGACATACGATTAACTTCGCCAACGGACCTGCATATGAGACATATCATCAAACGTGGGTTGCCATTTTGCCATTACGACAATGAGGATGCGATGAATACATACACGAAGGCCTTCAATCCAGATATCAACAAGTAAGTAGAGCTTCTCTTAGGCGCGGCGCTATTAAAGCATATTTAGAATCAAAACATTTGTTAATAATTTTTTTTTGAAAATTCTGAGGGTCGTGTAAATTTAACGAGTGATATTTGGAGCAGTAGCATAAAAGTAGGATTATCATATATATATATCACGTGTCATTGGATCGATCCCGTTTCATGAGAGTTAAATAAGCGCGTAATATGCTTTGAAAGTTTCAAATATCCGCATATTGGTAAAGCTATATATAATGTAATTATGAAATGTGTGCGAGAATTTAAATTAAAAGATAAAATAATGAGTATTTTTTTTATAACGCCTCTAACAAAAACACAGTTATTGATTGGTTAAAATGCGATTTAAAACTAATGCTAAACGGTGCGTTTTTTCACACTCGCTGTGTTTGTCACATTTTAAATTTAGTGGTACAAGATAGCATTGCCGCTATAGAACCTTATATTAAAAAAATTTGTCTAATGCATAGTCATTTCTAGTTTTAGGCAACGATCTCAGGATTTTAAATATTTTATAAACGCACATGGTAAAGAATATTTAAAACATCAATTTGATATGCATATTAGATGGAACTCAACATATAAAATGTTAAAAAGCATTTCAACAAAAATCACTTCTTATGAAATATTATAATATGATAAATAGTCATGATTTGACCGATGTCGATTGAGACTTATTAGCAAATTACATGAATTTATTAAAATATTTTTATAGAACGACTGTTTTTTATCCGCTGTGTACTATTTGACTAGCTCACTAGTAATAGAAAATTTTGTAAACATCGCACAAAAATTTAATTATTATAAGCAATATGATGGATGACTTCCATTAATTGAAAGAATGGAAGAAAATTTTTAAAATATTATAGAGAAATGTCTGCAATGTTTTTGTATGCTGCACCTTTAAATCTGTTATTCGGCGTAGACGGCATAGAAAATTTGATAGAAGAAATCATTACAAACTTAAATTTTAATTTAAATTTCGATGATTGTGATGATGTTAGTATTATAAAATTTAATTCTATTTTTACCGAGTATTCCAATTATTAAGATAACTTATACGGCTCCCGGTCTCAGGAAGAAATATCGCAACCAAAAACACATGATACTTTTAAAAATAAAATTTTAAAATTAGCAGCTATAAAAAAGGCGTGCACATCTATTAGTTTAAATGAATTAGGATTTTACACTAAAATATAATTCCGTGATTTTATGAGCATGAAGGAGATTGAAAATTTCGATCTCTTAAAATGGTGGAATGGTAAAGTTAATGTGTATCATATTTTGGCTTATATGGCTCGTGATTTACTAACAATCCAAGCTAGTACGGTAGCTTCAGAGCCCACTTTTTCTCTTAGTGGCAGAGTTTTGAACGAGCAGAGGAGTCGGCTCAACGAAGAATCTCAGGAAATGTGCATCTGCTACAAGGACTACTTGGATGCTACGAAGAGGAAATAACAAATTACAACATTAGAGGATAGCTTAGAGCAGATAGAAGACGAGATAAACACAATGAATTTACAATATGATTGAAGAGCAAACACATATCTAGTAGCTGCCTCAAAACTATATTTTTGTGTTTTGTTAAATTAATAAATATTGTTGTTTTTTTTATATAAAATAAAAAATGATAGTAAATTTCATTTTTTTTCAATTAATGTAAATTGTAAATGTTATTTAATATTAATAAAATTAAAATTTTCTTGTCCATGAGAGCGAATTATTTTATTATCATAATAAAATAATAATTACAAATTTTTAATGTATGAATTTATTTAAAATAATTTAATAATTATTAATTTTTAAAATAATTTTTTTAAAAAAAACCCAGCCCGAGCCCGGCCCGAGCCCGAAGGGCCAGATCTGGCCCCTTCCCGGGGCAGGAGCCCGAGCCCGATTTAAGAAAAGCCCGGGCTGAGCCAGGTTGACTAAACCCCGGGCCGGCCCGATCGGGCTTAATGCCCATGGCTACCTGGGATGGTCGTGCCAGCTAACATAAAGGCATTCGAAGGTGAACTTGGGGCAGAGGCCGAAGGCAGAAGTCACAAGGGAAACAGAAGGACAAATACAATAATAACCAGATAAATAGGTAGTTGCGAGTCAAGATCTCGACAACTACTAGGGTGCGAGCCGAGATCTCGACAAATGCAAGGGAAGGCGAGCATGGGGTGTTCTCGACAATTGAATTCCATCCTATCGAGGTTTACTTGGGAAATTTGGGTATGAAACAAATTTCTAAGGGGGATAGAACTCGCCGGCGAGAAGGACGGTCGTGGGTCCAGCGCGACGAGTGGTCTAATCCCTGCTTTTAAGGGCTGGCGAGACCATCTAGATCTCTGCGCGGGTACTCATACTAATAACCAAACAAATACTAACAACAAGTTCTATCCTAGCGAGGTCGCACAATAAGGGGTAACACGTGCGTGCGAGTGTAGTGCAGAAAGTAAACATTGAACAGAAGAATTGTCTAAATAAATTTCCATTAACAACTTTTCTAATACAAAAAGGTTTCACCTCGCGACGAGCTTACAAAGTCAGGGGGAGAAGCATTACAAAAAATATATACAAAAGGGGGGTAAACTCTCACCCTCTGCCCAAGAAGGATCGTCCTCAAAGCCTATGGCGTCCTTGAAGAGCAAGTTGAAGCTGTCCTCCTCGCTAGGGGTAGGGACAGGGAGGAACAGCTCTGACACCAGGTCCTTTGCGGTCACCTCCTCGCAGTTTGCCATTAGCACCCGTTGGTCTCGCATGACTTGCATGGTGTGATCAACGGCTTTAATAGAGTTGAGCCACAACATCTCGTTGACCTCCACCTGGCTGTAGGTCTTGTTCTTGGCCTGGGAACTCGGCTCGCCGCAAGCAGGGGGAGCAGACAACCCATCAGGCAATTGAGCTCGCCCGGGAGCGACTTGTTCTGCTCCTCCAGATTCCTATTCTTCTCCTCCAACTCGGTAGCGCGAGTGCGGAGGCAGTCCGCTGTTTCAGCATCCTGCAAGGCGACATGAGTAATAAAGGAAAATAAGGAAAAAGAGCAAAGTAAAAATAGAAAGAGGTTAACTAGCACTCACCACCCCGCCGACGTTCTTGCTGATGATGTTCTTGGCGATCCCCATCCACCTCGCCAAGTCGAAATCCACGTCTTTGGCCACGTCCCGGTCCTCCTCGGCACTTGCTAAGTTATGGCTGGGGTGGAAGCCGTGGCGAACCGACATATGCGCGAGCTCCATGGCGCACATCTGGGCTCGTGAGCACTTGTGGGCAAACTACTGGAGGCTCGTGTCATTGTAGGCTGCAACATCCTCGCGGCCATATAGCCCAAACCCAAGGGCATAGGCATGCCCACTGGGAGGGTGGGGCTCTCACCAGGAGGGGAGGAGGGATGAGATGGAGACTCTGTAAGCCTGTTCATCCCATTGGATCATCGGCTCGCCAAGTTGGTCCTTTGCCTTCCTACCGAGACCAAAGTTTTGATGGTCCTTCGGCAGGCCCAGCTCGTCGACCGGGAACTCCTCGGCAGCTGTGAAGCAGGAGGGTCGATACCTCCTTGATCCTTCTTTGACGAGTCAAGGATGATCTGCTTCCCCTTGGAGATCACCGCCTTCTTCAGCTTCTTCGGCTGTGTGTGGCAAGGCGAGCTGGAGATAGTGAGGTCGGGTCGCTTCTTGCTGAGAGAAGGCCCGGTCGATTTCGATTCCATCCAGCAAGCCGTCGCGGGTGCCCGCTCGCACGCGATTTACCGGAGGAAGCGAGTCGAGGCCTCTTCAGAGGAAGACAACCTCGAAGTCTTTGCCGAGATAGAACTTGTGTAGCTCGACATCATTGCCCATCATGACGGGTAGCCGGTATACCTCCTCGCTCTACTGCTGAGGTGAGAAGGGGATGTTGTCGAGATTCCCTTTGATGAAGACAAATTTTGAGAAGCAATTATGGTTCTTATTGGCTGTCTTGCGAACTTTGAGCTGCGAGCCGGCGAGGAAAGAGACCCTGCCGATGGTGGCGCGGTATGTAAAAAGCTTTCGGAATATGGTGAGGTTAAACTCTATCCGCTCCCGGTGGAGGAAGCACGTGAATGACACCATCATGACAATCACGTCCGGGTTCAACTGTACGGGAACTGCCCCGAAGTATTTGAGAATCTAACGGATTTCCGATCAGAGGGGGAGGACCAACCCCATCTCAAAGTGCAAGATGGGGAAGGCGATCTCATCAGCGAAGAAGGTATTGATTGCCTCGCCCCTCCCGAACCGACGCGCGGTGAAGCCGGGGGGAATGTGGTCAGCAAAAAAGTTAACATACTCCTGCTCAGTGGTGTTTCCCTCATAGAAGTAGTACTCGACAAACTGCCTTGCACACTTAGACCTTCCGTCCGCATCAGGTCGCGTCTTGCCTATCTTTTTAAGATCTCGGCATGAGTAGGAGTGGCGAGAAGAGTAATGGGGGGGGGGTATGAATCTGCAATAAAGGCGATGGTTTGGGGGGTAGGTGACAGGGCCTATTTATAAAAAAACAAATTAATTGTCGAGCCGACCGGTTTGTCCGACTCGCTGGCCCCAACTCACCGAACCCCGCGACCTGCTTTATCCTAATGCGAGTCGAGTCTAAAGCGCAACATGGTTTATGAAACACAAGCATTACAAATTAAATCTAGAGAAACAGTCAAGTTATTACACACCAATGTCAAATAACCAGTTCAATGGAATTATTATAATAGGCGAGCCGGGTGCCAAGGTAGTGAGTGTCGGTAGGCTCAACCAGGGAGCCATTTTCATCTACCCCGGCCTTGCGTCCCCATCCCCGGTGGTCGGCAAGGGTTGTTGAACTCGCAAACCAGCTCCAGATCCTGATGTATGAACGATATGTTCTAGTTGATTCGATTTATTAGCGGGCCAGGGGAAGCCATCCCACTCGTTGAGGCTCGCTTCACTTCGTCCTCTAGCAGCACGTAATCTCGCTCCAGCGCCTGCAACCTCTGATCGCTGAGAGCATTCTCCTCCTAGATCCCTCGCAAAAGGATTCCATACTTCTTCAGGATTTCCACGGTCTGCCTCCTCAGCTCGACAAGTTCCAACAAGGCGTCCAAGAAATCTTCCATGGCGTTGGGGCCGATTGGCGAGCCACCTAAGAAGATTCTTCGGCTTCAGATTGATCAGGCAGGCCTGCGAGGTCAGCAAGTGCAAATGAGAAGCTTGGAGTGGTAAAAACAACGAGTGCTTCAGACTAACCTTGCAAGGTGGTCCTGCCAAGGTGGGGGTGCCGAGAAGAGCCTGGTTGTCCATAGAAAGGGCGAGAGGGGGTAGAATGCTCTTCCCGTGACCCGAAAGCTGAGATCTTGGGGAGATGATCAGCTCGAAGCTTGGTATAGGAATGTCCCTGACACCTTCCCCCATGAGTATGGGGTAGGGGGAGGGTTGCCGAGCAGGCTCGCGGGCCGGTGACTTCAGCCTTAGTTGCTCCATACCTATGGTCCCAGGGGTATGGGACGTACTTCTCGCGCGGTCTTCCAGACATGTTTGGAGGCACGAGTCTGGCCGGAGAGAATCAACTAGCGGTGCAGGAGTTCCAGCATCGTCTTGATTTGTGTCACGGTCGGCAGAGGGTCTAGCAACTTCTCGCCCTTTGTTTTAGTTGTCGGTTTGGAGGAAGAGCCAAGTCCATGATCTGGGGAGGAGGCCAGATCCCGATAGACGGACTCAGTAGCTTTTGGGTGGTTTTGGCCTTTTTGGCATGTTGATCCTTTGGTGACTCCTGTGACATGGGATTGGAGAGCCAAGGGCTCAACTTGGCAACACGAGCAACGTTGAGCTCCTGGGCGTGGTTGAGCCTATCTTGAAACTCTTTGGAAAGAGGCATCTCGGCAGAATCAGAATAGGGGGAATTTTAAAGGTCCCCAGACAGGTGGGTAAATATATATAGCCGCTTGTGGACCCCACCAAAAATTCCTTTGGACTCGCTGACCCACTCGTTGATCTCTTAGGGTTGGATGTTTCTTTACAAGTTTGGGGCAACCTCGCAAAGAGCAGGGATTGTGTACCACCCCATATCCGACGAGTGTGATCAACAGGAGTCAAGCTAACCAAATCAAGTAGTTTAGGTCCTGTGCGAGCTGATAGGGGGACGAGATCTCTGCAGCTCCCGTTGGCTCGCCCATGTGGGGTGGGGTGGAAGTGGGGCGAGTGGAGAAAGTGGGCTTGCACTCGTCCCTGGCTCTCAATAACAGGGGGCAAGTGGGGTAGGTCGGGCCGGCACTCGCCCAGAGCCATAAATAGGTGGTGAGTGTTAGCTCCGTCAAGCACTCCCCACCCCGGGCGAGTAGAGGTTTTCAAGAACCACTCGCTCAGTGATGTGTGTGGTATTTTTACCATTCCACCCCCATTGGCCTGTCCATATCCTTTTAGAACAGCAGAGTTATGTTGTTGTTAGGCCGACTGGGGCTGCATATAGCTGTGGAAAACAGCGAAGGTGGGCTATTGGCAGACCAACTTCAGAAAACTATAAATAGACCCAAGGGGGTACCTCACAAGGGATGCTCACTTGTTTCTAGTCTTCGAGCGCTTTCTGAGGTATCCTTAGATCAACACCTGACTAAGTTTCTGGGTGCGTGGTGGGACCTCCATGCTGGAGCCTTGGGTCCATTTCTGGTTCTAAGTTTCTGGTCGTCTGAGCTTGTGAAGAGAAGTAAGTGTGAGATCACCCCTTTCTCAAGTGTCTGATTTCTACAGAAGTTGGTTCTCGGTTTCAACAATCTTAATTGGAAATTACCAAACACAAAAATAAATTACAATTATCCACAAGGAGTCTTCATTTTTGAAAACGATCAATCACATCATCATCAAAAACTTTCAAAAATGTGTTTCATCATAGTCATTAAATATTTGATTGCCCAAACTATTGTGTAATCTATTCTTGACATAATTCATGCCTGAAAAGACTCTTTCAACACTTACAATAGCCACAGGAAGAATCAGTATGAATTTCAATAGCTTGTACAATTGTTGATAAGCAATATGTTTCTCAGTTTCAATATATTTCATAGAGAGATGATCAATATCAATACTACGGAGTATCCCCAGGGATAAATATTCAAAACAGGGACTATATGTTTTGCTTAGTCACTGCTTAACTAATACCTCAAAACACCCTTAAAAATAAAATACAAGAATATAAATTGCGATAGAGAATACGAGAGCAAAACCTTATCCACAATCTATAGTCAGAGAGGAACGCCCATCTCCTTCTTTGTTGTCACGACCTCATGGGAAATGTATTTCACAATTTGAAAAATAAACATAATAAAATTAAACACGGGCATACCACACACAACAATCTGAATACCATAATCTAAATTCACAAGCGATAAAGTGTTAAGTGTGAATGCACACAACAATCGTATCTTAATTTGAATGTTATAAATTTGAATGCACACAACAATCTCAACTTAATTTCCTAATCGGCAAAGTATCAAGATCAGCAAAATTTCTCCATCAAAGTTTCAGGATCTAGAATCGAAACCTAACATAGTAACATTTATACTTGCAACTGAGACTGAAAGCCTGAGAGAATGGGATCTCCAGATCTAGAAAGAGATGAAGAAGATCTAGAATGGATCCGCCATTTCCTGGACTGGACCGATGCCTGTTGGAGTGAAGAAGAGCTAGAATGAAAAGGCACATCGCACAAGATGTGTCAAAGGCACAGCGCACGAGGTCCATGATGAGTTGGTGAAGATGGGCGGTGTTGTGGAGCGAAGAAGCTCTGGAGATTCAGAGAAGTGGAGTGGCAGAATGAGCGTATAGGATCAGCGTGTTGGATCCCTAGTTTGGATTTGGGCTAGATTCAATAATTAGGTTAAGTTTGACCTATATTGTATAGCCATGGTCAAGTTTTTGAGTCTTAGAGTTTAGGCTAAGTCATTAGGTTCAACCTTTATGGACCAGCCAGCAGAAGACTTTAGGAGACTCAAGACTTAGAAGAAATCAAAGTTCAAAATTATCAGTTCGAAATTCTTCGAACTCAGCTCGACGATCGTCAATCGCAGATCGACGAACTCAGAATTAATTCTCTGAGTTGAGCTCGACGATATTCGAGCTTAGATCGACGAAGTCTGGAGTTCAGCTTCAACAGATTCTTTCCAGTTTATTTTCGCTGAACTCAGCTCGATGAAGACAGATTCTCTACTCGACGAACTTGGACCGCAGAATTGGCAAGTTATTCGCAGAATTCAGTTTGCTGAGCGAAGGTCGACGAACAGGATTTCTCAGCTCGATGATCCTGGAACTCCGGTTGATGAAATCTGTTTAGAGTTTGACGATTTCTGTCCAGTGCCAGACTTAGAATTTTTCATTATTTTTTGTCCTTATTCCATATATTATTTAGCAGTGATTTCCTGAGTAATTAATGCACATATTCTCTTGAATATAACTATTATTGGCAGTATTATTTATGATCTTTATCAGGGTTAATTACTTGCTTAATTTATTGGGACAGTTGGGGAAACTCATTAAAGACAATATTATCCAACCGTTTTTCATTCTCCAGGCAATCAACATTCAATTCTTGGATTTCAAAAATTCAAAGGAGAATTCGACACAGAATATAAAAGAGATTTTTCTCTTTTTAGAAAAGAAGACATACAAGGAATACACAAAACAACCAAGAAGTGATACAAAGAAGAATTACAGAAACATACAGAAACATACCTGCTTCTTCTCTGTGCAGAAAACAACCAGTTTTCTCCTTATGCTTACTAACGACAGAAGAAGAACAACAAACAGATATCAAGAGTCTTCTTCAACTTCAACTCCAGGAATATTCAAGGACAAAAAAATCTGAATCAGTCAGAAGATTCCTAGATCATTTCAAGACAAGACAGAAGACCTACACCATGAGCAAGGCTCCAAGTGATTTTGGAATGAGCCATTGACAACAGCAATCCACTAGTCTTCTCTGTTGTATAGAGAAAAGAGAAGACAACATCACCTCTCACCTCCTGTATAAAGGATTTATTAACTCCCTTTAAAAGTTTATTCTTGATTTTTGGGCACCTGATCAAAAGCTCAAAGGGTTGTGATATCTCCCTGGAAATAGATCTTGTGGTGGCAGTCACTTGATCAAAAACCTGATAGTTGATTCCTACCAGGGTGGTAGACGAGTGGATGTACCCGGTTTGGGGAACCACTATAAATTTCTTGTGTTGACTGGTTGCCTATTTTCTTTCTGTTCTTGCCTTGCTGTGATAGTTTGCTTTGCTGTGATAGAATAGTTTAGCTTAGTTTGAATTTCTTGTGATATTATTATAGTATCACCTATTTTAATACTCTGATTTAAATCAAATCACCTATTATAGTATCACATATTTGAATTTCCTATTATACTATTATAGTCCAACAAGCTCTTGAATTTTCTGTTCTTGCCTTGCTATGATATTTTGCTTTGCTATGGAGGAGGAGGGCCTCTCAAATTCCTTTGAGAAGGAGGAGGAGGAGAGTACCTTCTACTTTTCTTCTTGGATTTTTGGCCAGATTTCAAGAGCTGGTTAGACTCTCCATGATTAACAAAGCTAAAGCTGAAGGCAGAGATCCTTCTCAGTACTCTACAATGTCATCCTACAGAAAAGAAGAACTGAAAAGGTATGGCAAAGCTAACAATTCTTCAATGTAGATGCTTATATGAATCTGCATCCAGAGGCTATAGTACCAAGAGCCACTTCTCTCAATATCATTGGAGCAGCTGACATGACAATGTCTAAAAGAGAAGCTGTCAATCCCAACAGAGAAATGAAATTCAGACAACCCTCTGAAAGTTCTGAAAAAGCTGATAAAGAAAAGGCCAAGAAGAACAAGTGAACATTTTGTTTAGTTTTGTATTTCTGAACTCTATTTGTTATAACTATCACAAAGCTCCTGTTATGTATATATCTGCAAGATACTTTTAAATTTTCTGCCAGATATATTATTTTTGCTTTATGATTATTTTCTTTTATTTTATTAGTGACCTCACCCAAATAGGGGGAGATTGTTGGATCCCTAGTTTGGATTTGGGCTAGTTTCACTAATTAGGTTAAGTTTGACCCATATTGTATAGCCATGGTCAAGTCTTTGAGTCTTAGAGTTTAGGCTAAGTCATTAGGTTCAACCTTCATGGACCAGCCAGCAGAAGACTTCAGGAGACTCAAGACTCAGAAGAAATCAAAGTTCAAAATTATCAGTTCGAAATTCTTGGAACTCAGCTCGACGATCGTCGATCGCAGATCGACAAACTCAGAATTAATTATCTGAGTTGAGCTCGACGATATTCAAGCTCAAATCGACGAAGTCTGGAGTTCAGCTTCAATAGATTCTTTCCAGTTTATTTTCGCTGAACTCAGCTTGATGAAGACAGATTCTTTGCTCAACGAACTTGGACCGCAGAATTGGCAAGTTTTTCGCAGAATGTAGTTCGCTGAGCGCAGGTCGACGAATAGGATTTCTCAGCTCGACAAACTTGTATCTCCAGTCGACGAAATCTGTTCAGAGTTCAACGATTTCTGTCCAGTGCCAGACTTAGAGTTTTTTCTTATTTTCTATCTTTATTCCATATATTATTTAGCAGTGATTTCTTGAGTAATTAATGCACATATTCTCTTGAATATAGCCGTTATTGGCAGCATTAAGTATGGTCTTCATCAATGTAAATTACTTGCTTAATTTATTGGGACAGTTGGGGAAGCTCATTAAAGATAATATTCTCAAGTTCGTCGAGCTATTAATACTTCTTCGTTGAGCTAAGCTCCAAAATCATCGAGCTGAAAAAGTGTACATGCCAAACTGAGCTCCAAGTTCGTCGAGCTGAGAAGGCACTTCGTCGAGCTAAGGTTCTGATATAAGCTCACAGTTCGTCGACCTGAGCTATATTTTCATTGAGCTCAACTCAGATAAGGAACTCTGAGTTCGTCGAGCTGAGTTCGATGATCGTCGAGCTGATTCCAGCTATCGTCGAACAAATTTTTTATATTCTTCAAAACTGCCTTGTATCTTAAGTCTTGTGTTCTCTGAAGTCTTCTGAAGGTAGGTCTCAGTATTCTAACCCTTAAGTGATTAACCTTAACCCTGAAACTAACATATGACCCTAGACTATACATGGTGGGTCATCAATCGTAATAGTAAACCTAGCCCAAATCACAAGTAGGGTTCCAACAATCTCCCCCTATTTGAATGAGGTCACTATGCAAAACAAAACCACAAAGCAATAGAAAAAATATCTGACAGAATTCTAAAAACATTCAGCAGATATGAACAAAAGTGCATTGTGAGTTTATATTTAGCAAAAATAAAATTCAAAATGCAAAATTGGAGAATTATCACTATTTCTTTGAAGCATCTGAAGAGGAAGCAGGTTTTATGAAAATCATCTTTCTTCTGGGATCCTATGCTTCTTTCCGAGTCATCTTCATGTCTTGAGCACCAAGAACTTTTACAGTTGTAGATCCAGACACTACTGCTTCAGGATGTAAATTCATATAGGTATCAACATTGAATAGATTTTATACTTGATATTTTTTTAATTCTTTCTTCCTGTAAGATGACATTATTGAGAAATGAGAGAAATCCTTTCCATCTTCCTTGGCCTTCCTTATCTGTGATAGAGATATCAGCTCATTAAACATGGTCATTCTAGAATTAGGATCCAACTCTGGATCATAAGCTGGAGAAGGTCTCTCTGGACTAGATTCTTCTTTTTCCTGACTACCTTGTTTTGTTAGCTGACTGCCTTGACTATCATGCTGCTGTTGTTATTTTCTCTATTGGGTGCTAGATTGAGTGTCTGGCCTTGAAGATCTTTCTTTGCTGCTATGAGTTGGTCTTGATTGATAAGAAATAGACCTTTGAACTTGAGAAATATTTCCTGCTGATCCTGCTGCAGGAGGAGGAGGAGGAGGTCCTCTCCAAGACTTCTTAGGAGGAGAATTATATCTCTTCATCTTATTTCTTCTCTTTTGTTCATTCTTAGAAAGTCTCATCCAGTAGGGAGTATCTGGAGTGAGAGTAATGTTGTGCATAATGTAGTAGGGGGTGTCTGCTGTGGGATTTGGTTTTGGAGCAGCCTTTATTGGAGCCTTTCTCTTCTTAAACTTCCTTTTCTTGGAACTGGAGTCATCTGACTCATCAGATTCATCATCATCAAATTCATCAGCAGGGTTATCATAAAGATCATTAATTAAAATAAGCAAGTCATCTAGCAAAACTGGAAGAGCCTGTGGTTGTATACTTGTATCTATTTTCTTAGACTGTGGCTGTTCAGCTACATATTTTTCTTCAGCCTGAGGTTGTACATCAACTTCTGGCTCTATATCTGCATATATATCCTCTAACAAGAAATCATCAATATTAGGCATGGGGGAATCACACCAGCCAAAAGTTGGAGGAGAGACAACCTTTGGCTCTGGAGTAGGTATTTGCTCCATAATGTTTCTTTAACTTCAAAACTAGTCCTTAGTTGTTCCAATACTAAATGACTTATTGGTGTTATATAACAGACTATAGCTTTAGATTAATTGGTAAGAACAGGTAAATTGCTATAAACTGTATCAAAAGAACAAAGTAAAGAATGAATATCAACTGCGGGATTGAGAATAAAATCTCCAACAATGATTATTTCTGGAATTGTCTCTACCATATCAGTATCAAAAAATTTTGCTGTTGCTGCAAATATTTCTTCTATTTCTGGAGCTGCCGCTGGAGGTTCTTCATGAGTAACTAGAGCTTCTTCATGGAACATCTCCCCATGCCTGGTTTCAGAGAGTCCTAAACCCAGGCCCACAGCAGAAGGGACAGTGGAGAAAGAAGCAAGCTGTGAAGAGAGTTCAAAGATGGAAGCAGCAAGTGGAGCAATTGCTTCAGCAATGAGTGTCTTGAGTGTAGGGGTAAGAAGCTCAAGAATGTTTGCTAATATAGCATAAGGGGGCATGGATCATGTTGGACAGATAGTGAATGCTTATGGGATGGAAGATGTTTGAATGTTTGTTGGAATTGTGGAGGTTGTGACAGCAAGGAGTATAGTATCTTCCTGAAGATGGGAATGTCGTGGAGATGGTTGTGGAGATGGATATGATAATAAATCAAAATTGAGAGATGACAATAGTGTGTCATCAATTTGTGATGGTTGATGAGATGGTAGAGGAGATTGAGGAGGTGGAGATGGTGTTTCCTTGGTAGTGTTAATTGGTGATTGTGGTCTGGATGGAGAGACAGAAGGGATGGAAGTAGAAGATTTTTGAATTGTAGAAACATCAATAAGGGGAGTTGATGAAGGAAATATTGAATGATGTGGATATGGAGGGGAGTTGATGAAGTGAATATGAGGAGCAGGAGCTTCTTCAGGGGTTGCTGAAGTGGCTGTTGCAGCCCTAGTGTCCTCTGAAGCTATCCTCGAAGAGGTAGCCTTGGAGGGCTTTGGGATAACCCTCTCTCATCTACCAAAGAGTGCAGAGGTAATCCTCTTAGAGGCATTTATAAAAATGGTCTGGGAGACCAGCAGTTTTAGAACCTTAGCCTGTAAGAAGATTCTCAGAATCCTTCCAAAACAAACACCCTTCTTACTTATTTTCTTCTTAATTAAATCAAATATAATTTCTCCCGAGTTTACACATTTTTTTATTAACCATGACACACATCAGAAGGAATTGGTACCTGGTAATGTATTCATGGGCTGAGTGTTTGCCCAAAATTACCTTCCCAACTATATCTGCCAAAAACTTATATTTAGCAGACAAGTTTTTCTTCAACAACTTGTTAGGGTTTCCCTGGGAGTGACCCATTATAACTAGCATATCCTCATACTCAGTTCTAGATAATTTAATTTCATCTTCCCCATTAATAAATCCAAAAACTTCAGTTAGAATGACAGGGGAAAGAGAAACCTGTTGACCAGAAATTGGTCCAGTAATGGAGGTTGTATCTGGAAGGGTTGCTATGAAAACCCATTATTTGATTTCCTGCACTGGGACTTTGATCCTTAGGATCATAAACTATCTCAGTTGTGGTGCTTCAAACAACTGGAGTATGTTCCTGAAGACTTGATCAGAATGGTTGAAAGAGTTGATGTCGATGTCAAATCCTGCATCAAACTTCATTCTAGAGAGAGTCACCGTTGAAATCGCCATGCCTACAAAAACAAAAGATCAAGTGCGCGAGAACTAGAAAGTACAGGATGAAGTTTGATGAAAACTCTATTATAAGTTTTCAGAAGTTGAAAAGATAAACTCCGTCCAACGAAACATTAAAAACTTCGAACTCAGTTCGACAAAAAATCTCATAAAGAATTAAAATCGTTGATCAAAGTTTGAAGAGGGGGAAAACAATTCGTAGTTCTCCGTTTGATGAAAAGATTTTCTGAAACAAATTCGTCGATCTCCGCTCAATGAATAGTTTCATAATGGAACATTCGTCGATCTCCGTTCGACGAACACTCCACGAAGCGTTCAGAGTTCATCGAACTCTGTTCGACGAAACATGAACAATTCATCGACCATAGATAAAAATTAAATTAAAGCGTCTCCATTGATCATACCTAGCTAATTTAGGAAGAACATATGTTTATTTTCATCTAAGGGTTTGGTGAAAATATCTGCTCTTGTAAATCAGTAGAGATAAAGATAAGTTTAATTTTATTTTTGTCTACACAATCTCTAATGAAATGATGCCTTATTTCTATATGCTCTGTTCTACTATGATGTACTGGATTTTGTGAATTTGAAATAACACTAGTGTTATCACAAAAGATAGTTGAATTATTTAAGTTGAAACTATAATCCAGGAGCTGATTTTGAATCAACAAAATTTGTGAACAACAACTGGCTGCTGCTATGTATTCAGCTTCAGCAGTTGATGTTGACACAGAGGTTTGCTTTTTATAAAACCAAGACACAAGCATATCACCAAGGAACTGACAAGTTCCTGATGTGCTTTTCCTGTCAACTCTACATCCAGCAAAGTCAGCATTTTAAAATCTAGTTAAATCAAATTTTGACTTAGTAGGATACCAGAGTCCTACATTAGGACAACCTTTTATATATCTTAAAATCCTTTGTAGTAAAATAAGATGATATTCTTTAGGATTTACCTGAAATCTAGCACAAATACAAGTAGTAAACATGATATCTGGCCTACTAGCTGTAAGATACATTAAAGACCCAACAATAACCCTATATGTTTTTTGATCAACTGGTTTGCCCTGTTCATCAAAATCAACTACAACATTGGATGGCATGAGTGTTTTCTTGGCTGAGACATCAGTCATCCCAAATCTTTTGAGTAACTCTTTAACATATTTTGACTGGAATAAAAAGATACCATCAGGGGATTGCTTCACTTGGAGACCAAGGAAGTAGGATAGTTTACCCATGTTACTCATTTCAAACTTTGAATGCATCAGGTCAGAAAACCTTTTGCAAAGTTTAGAATCAGTAGAGCCAAATATTATATCATCTACATAGATTTGGACTAACAAATTTTTTGATTTATGATGTCTAATGAATAATGTTCTATCTACAATACCTATAATAAACTTATGCTCTAAAAGAAAGCTAGTTAGGGTCTCATACAAAGATCTTGGAGCTTGCTTTAAACCATAAAGAGCTTTATGTAACTTAAAAACAAAAGATGGATGAGTTGAGGAGATAAAACCTTAAGGTTATTCAACATAAACTTCCTCTTTTAATTCTCCATTGAGAAATGCACTCTTGACATCCATTTGATATACCTTGAACTTCATAAATGCTGCATATGCAAGAAAAATCCCGATAGCTTCCAATCTTGCAATAGGGGAAAAAGTTTGATCATAGTCAATGCCTTCTTCCTGTAAATATCTTTGGGCTACCAATCTTGCTGTGTTCCTTATACGTGATCCTTGTGCATCGAATTTGTTCTAGAAGACCCATTTAGTTCCAATGACTGAGTAGTGTTTGGGTCTAGGAACTAAATCCCAAACTCTTCACCTCTCAAATTGGTTGAGCTCCTCTTGCATTGGAATAATCCAGTGGGGATCTTGCTCTACATCTTTTATGGATTGAGGCTTAAGTTGAGAAATGAAGCAAACATGCATCAAATCTTGGTTTAGTTGATGCCTTGTTTGCACACGAGCTGATATGTCTCCAATCACTTGAGATATAAAATGATCTCTAAGTGTGATAAGATCAGCATGAGGAGTTGGTTGATCAATAGCATGTGGAATTAATTCCTCTTGTGGAATTATAGTTGTTGTTGTTGGTTCAACTGCTTCAGCCATTTCTTCTTCACTTTCTTCATCAATCTGTGGAGAAGGATGGGATGTAACCTCTTGGGTAAGGTTTAAATCATCCAACTTCTCACACAGATAGGGTACCTACAAAGTGTCTTTGGTAGAAGAAACCTTCTCCTTGTAAACATATTAGCTTAAACAAAAGATATATGCATAGATTCTTCCATTTTTAATGTTGATTTATTAAATATCCTATAAGCTATGCTGATTTGGGAATATCCAAGAAAAATTCCCTCTGCAGCCTTTGCTTCAAACTTCCTAAGGTGTTTCTTGTTATTATTGTGAATGTAACACTTACAACCAAAAACTTTAAAGTAATCTACTTTAGTTTACTTCCCTTTAAGTAATTCATAGGGAGTCTTACCCTTAAGTTTTTGAATTAAACTTCTGTTTAGAACATAATTTGCTGTGCTCACAGCCACTGCCAAAAAGGATAGGGGCAAATAAGCATCTGCAAGCAATGTCCCAGCAGATTCAATAAGGGTTCTATTTTTTCTTTTTGCTACCCCATTTTGTTGAGGAGTTCTAGGAGCAGAAAAATAATGTCTGATACCTTCCTTCTCACAAAATTCTTATATGAGAAGACATTCAAACTCAGTGTCATGATCACTTCTGATCAATGCAACCTGAGTAGAGTACTCAATCTGTATGCTCTTAAGAAAATCTGTAAGGGCTTTAAAGTTATCTGACTTATTTCTCAGAAAAAACACTCAAGTGAATTTAAAGAAGTCATCAACAATAACTAAAGTGTATGACTTTCCTCCCAAACTTTGTACAATAATAGGGCTAAAAAGGTCCATATGTAGCAAGTACAAAATCTTGGGTTAATTATTTTTATTAATGGATTTAAAACTATTTTAGCTTGTTTGCATAATCAACAAGCCTTGTAGATTCCTTCCTTCTTGTAGGAACCAAAAGGAAGTCATCTGACAAGGTTGTCCCTAAATAGTTTAGCAATATTCCTAAAATTTACACGGCCTAGTCTCTCATGTTAAAGTTCACTAGTTTTACTAATCTGATTAAATAAACAGATTTCTGATTTAGTTGAATTGAAATTAACTAAGTATATGTTTCCTTGTCTAATTCCAATTAAAACAATTTTATTTTTATCAGAAGTAATGATACAAGAAGACTGATTAAATGATACCTAATAACCTTAATCACATAACTGGCTTATGGATATAAGGTTATACTTGAGACCACTGACATATGCTACCTTCCTGAAATAAACATCTCCATCTTTGACATTTCCATATCCTTCTGTTTGTCTACAGTTAGAGTCTCCAAAAATCACCTTTGGTCCAAGCATAGCTTTGAAATCAGTCAGGTTGTCCTTACTTCATATCATAAGTTTTGAACAGCCACTATCCAGATACTGTAGTTGCTCTGTGATAGGATAGTTCTTCACCTATACAAAATAAGATTAGTTGTTCTTGACCAAGGTGACCATGGGTCCTTGATTTCTTTCAAATTTTTATATAGAAATATAAGAGAATTCTGGTTGATCCTTATAGCCAAACATATGATATCTCCTAGGAGGAATTATCCATTGAGTAAAAGGATTAACAAGTTTTGGTTTCTGATTATTAGTTTGATAGAAATTAAAATTTCTGTTTTCAATATTTGAGTTCGACGAATTTAATTGAGTTCGTAGAACTGAGTTCGACGAAAAGTATTGATTTCATCGATCTCAGTTCACAGAATGATAATACTCATTTCCTGCGTTCCACGATCATCGATCTTTGTTCGACGAAACATGTTGATTTTGTCGAGCACCCATAGATGAGTAATTGTACCCAAATTCTGGGTTCAGAGTTCGTCGATCGCCATTCGATGCATAATACTGATTCCGTCGATCTCGGTTCGACGAATTTTGTTGAACATTATTTTCATGAGAACTTTTATTTTTCTTTGATTTATCATTTGGTAAGATTTCAGTATTTTTATTTGTAAGTTGTATTACTTCTTTTCTTTTTTCTTTAGCAGAGATGAATTTTATGATGGTTAATAAAATATTTTTCTGAAGAATAGGAGGCTGATTAGATGAAGCTCCCAAGCCCAGTTTGCCATTAAGCCTGACATTCACTGTGCTTGTGATGTCCATCAATTTGATGCTTCTCCCATTTATGAATTCTTCAAATTGCTTAGCCTCTTTTAATTTATTTTCTAAAAAAGATATTTGATTATTAGCATTTTTAGTTCTTCTTTAAGTTTTTAGTTTTCAGAGGAAATATTTTCAAATTCAATTAATTTCTCTTCGAGAAGTTTGGTTTCCTTCTCAGACTTAATTATATCATTACACAATAATTTGAAATCAATTTTAAATTGATTAGAAGAAAAATCAAAAGAAGTGATTACCTGATCATTTTTTGAAATGGATTCATCGTCTGAATTTTCTGCTTCTGAATCAGCAGCTTCTAAGTTGTTGCAAGAGGCATTGATTGCCATCAAGCATATATCTTTGGCTTTGCCCTCTTCTTCATCCTCACTGGAGCTGGATGAAGATTTTGAATTTGAGTCATTCCATGTCTCAGCTACAGATCCTCTCTCTTTCTTCCTGTATTTGTTGGAAGAGGATTTGTTGGAGTGCTTTCTGGAGTCTATCTCCTTCTTCTTTTCTTTCTTCTCAGGACATTCTGGCAATATGTGTCCAGGTTTCCTGCACCCATAACAAACAATTTCTTTAGTGGGAGTTTTGTTATACCTGGGTTTGACTTCATTTCTGGAAGACCTTCTTCTGAAATCCTTCCTTGTCATCTTATAGAATCTCTTTACCAGAAGACTCAGTAGGTCTTCATTATCTGGAGTAGATTCTTCTTCATATGTAGCCTGAAAAACTATGCTTTTCTCTTTCCTTACTGAAGGTGAAGCCACTTGTTCAGCTTCCCTTGTCTTGATAAGCTGCTAATAAGACTTGAGCTTTCCCAACAAGGTCTCTATTGAGATCTCATTCAAGCTTCTGGCTTCCTTGATTGGATAGATCCTAGAGTCCCATATGCTAAGGAAGCACATAAGGATCTTGTCATTTATCTCTGTTATAGAGATGTCCTTGTCAAGAGTTTTCAGCTTATTGATGATGAGGCTAAGTCTGTTGTACATGTCTGCAACTAATTCAGATTCACCCTTCTTAAAATTCTCATACTGAGAGATCAGGTGTGATCTCCTATCCTTCCTTTCATCAGCAGAACCAGCAACCATAGCATTTAGTGAGTCCTGGATGGCCTTTGCTGAAGTATATTCTGTAACCTTTTGAAATATGTCATCTGACATGGTATGAGCCAAAATGTTCATGACTTTGGAATCTGTAATTTTCAGCTTCTTCTGAGCATCAGTCCACTTAGGTGGTGGAACTGTACTTATGCTTCTTGTTGCTACTGGTTGTGGGGGACCTGTCAAAATAGAATTGTATATGTCCTCATCAATAGAATTAATATATAACCTAATATTTGCCTTCTAAAGTGTAAACTTATTTAGATTGCATGCTGGAGGTCTGGTGCTTGAGTACTCTTTATTTTGTGTCATGATATGAAATATAACTCGAGTAGATAAGATCAACCAAAGATCTTTTGATTCAGGTGTTAGCATGTACAACCAAGTAACCTATCCCTCTGATACCATTTAAAAGTGATCCTCTGGTACCAATTGAAAGTGATCCTCTGATACCACTTGAAAGAGATGCCTCAGATGATGAGGGATTGATCTAACTAACTCTAGAGGGGGGTGAATAGAGTATTTTAAAAACTTCAAGTTATTTTTACAGCGAATTAAAATAGGTGATATATATATATATAAGAAAAGAAAATATATCATAACACAACAAAATAAAAAGTAGAGCACCACCATACGACACAAGGAAATTTATAGTGGTTCCCCAATAAACCTGGGTACATCCACTCTTTTACCACCCTGGTAGGAATCCACTACAAGTTTTTGATCAGGTGCCCTGCCAGCACAGGTTTTGTTCAGGTGCTCTGTCACCACAAGATCTATTTTTTAAGGGAGATCTAGCAACCCTTTGAGCTTTTGATCAGGTGCCCAAAAATCAAACCAAGTCTTTTGATCAGGAGACTTGACAACAAAAGGATTAACTTTTGAAGGGAGTTATAACCTTTACACAGTGAAGGAAAATAAAATTGATATTATCTTCTCTGTCTCAATGCTCTAAGAAGACTAGTTGATTTTGTGATGTTGTCAAAGATCCCCTGAGTTATAGATCTGATCTGGAGAGGAGACTTTGCTTCAGGGTGTAGGCCTTCGAGTTGAAAACTTCTTCTTCCAGTATATGTATCTAAGTGATTGTGAAGTTGATCTCAAAATGATGATTGTTTGCTGGAAGAAAAGCTTGAAGAAGAAGAATGATGAAGAATAAGAAGTTCTGTGTCTCTGTTTCTTGCTCTTTGTTGTAGATGTTTTCTTCTTCTTTTTCTTATTGTTCTCTGTAAGAGTATCAGACTGTTCTTCTTGTTCACTGTATCTGGTAATCTTTTTGAAAATCTCTTTTATATATTGATTGCTAATTTGAAATTCAAAATCCTTGAAGTCCTCTACATATTTTCTGGGAAATGGAATGACTAATTTTATCTTCAATGTATTTCCTCAGCTATCCCATTAAATATGTTAAGTAATAACTCTGTGAAATCCCTAATTAATGCTGTCAGGAAACAACTCTATTCTTGAGAATATTAATCATTAATTATCAGTGTATTACTGTCTTAATAGCCTTCGTCGAACTGAGAAACTGCATAGAAGATTAGTCGAGCAGAACCTAGATGAAGTTAGTCGACCTCAGTAAAACTTTCGTCGACCTGAGCTCCAAGTTCGTCGAGCTGTTAATACTTCTTCGTCGAGCTGAGCTCCAAAATCGTCGAGCTGAAAAAGTGTACATGCCAAACTGAGCTCCAAGTTCGTCGAGCTGAGAAGGCACTTCATCGAGCTGAGGTTCTGATATAAGCTCACAATTCGTCGACCTGTGCTAGACTTTCGAAAGAGCTCAACTCAGAGAAGGAACTCTGAGTTCGTTGAGCTGAGTTTACCGATCGTCAATCTGTGTTCAGCTATCGTCGAACACATTTTATATAATCTTCAAAACTGCCTTGTTTCTTAAGTCATGTGTTCTCTGAAGTCTTCTAAAGGTAGGTCTCAGAAATCTAACCCTTAAGTGATTGACCTTGACCCTGAAACTAACATATGACCCTAGACTATACATGGCAGGTCATCAATCCTAATAGTGAACCTAGCCCAAATCACAAGTAGGGTTCCAACATAGTGTAAACTTCTCTAAGTTATATAATGGAGGTCTTATGGATGCGAATCCTTTAAAGTTACTATATGTCATTTTGAAAATAAATGTACATAATAATGTGTAAGTGTTCAATTGTTCAAATCTTTTGATCAAGGTATTAACATCTTATTTGATAAACCTACCTCTGATATCAATTGAAAGTTAGAATAGTTGACTAAATCTTTAGAGAATTCTTTAGATGGGTGAACAGAAATTTAAAATTTGACTTAATTAAGTTACTGATTTTTACTTAGCACAAAAATTGCGTTCACAAAAATTTGATAGAGAATTATTGCAATAAATAAAAAAATGCAGCACATTATGCAATTACAGAAAAATACAACACAAAAGATGTACAACCCCGTATTCACAGAGTAAGGTCCCCTCGGCGGGCGCAGGGCCAACTTTGTATTTTTAAGCTTTTGGAGTGGTTTGCACTCTTGGTGTCCAATTTAGGCCTAGCCCTGGGAATATACTAGTAGGGGGAGGAAATATTTATCTCCCCATCGGCCCCTTTGAAAAGTCGCCCAGGCTCCCAGCCTTGCAGGGCGAGACCGGCTGGCGGCAAGGGTCTCCCCCGAGGCTCCCAGCCTTGTGGGGCGTGACCGGCCGGCGGCAAGGGTATCCCCCCAGGCTCCCAACCTTACGGGGCAAGACCGGTTGGCGGCAAGGGTCTCCCCCCAGGCTCCCAGCCTTGCGGGGCGAGACCGGCCGGCGGCAAGGGTCTCCCCCCAGGCTCCCAGCCTTGCGGGGCATGACTGGCCGGCGGCAAGGGTCTCCCCCCAGGAACCCAGCATTACGGGGCGAGACCGGCCGACGGCAAGGGTCTCTCCCCAGGCTCCCAGCCTTACGGGGCGAGACCGACCGGCAAGGGTCTCCCGCCAGGCTCCCAGCCTTGCGGGGCGAGACTGGCCGGCGACAAGGGTCTCCCCCCAGGCTCCCAGCCTTGCGGGGCGTGACCGGCCGGCGACAAGGGTCTCCCCCCAGGCTCCCAGCCTTGCGGGGTGAGACTGGCCGGCGGCAAGGGTCTTTCCCCAGGCTCCCAGCCTTGCAGGGCGAGACCGGCCGGCAAGGGTCTCCCCCCAGGCTCCCAGCCTTGCAGGGCGAGATCAGCCGGCGGCAAGGGTCTCCCCCCAGGCTCCCAACCTTGCGGGGCGTGACCGGCCGGCGACAAGGGTCTCCCCCGAGGATCCCAGCCTTGTGGGGCAAGACCGGCCGACAAGGGTCTCCCCCCAGGATCCCAACCCTGCGGGGCAAGACCGGCCGATGGCAAGGGTCTCCCACAGGCTCCAGCCTTGCGAGGCGAGACCGGCCGGCAGCAAGGGTCTCCCCCAGGCTCCCAGCCTTACAGGGCGAGACCGGCCGACGACAAGGGTATCGTCTTAGGTGTCCAGGGAAGGTGAGAGGCATTACTTAGCCTCCGTTCAGCGCTTGACCTCTTTTGGCCATGCTTTTACCGTTGTGCCCCCGGGGGTGGAATTACCCCTTTACCCCCCCCCCCCCCCCCCCCCCCCCCCCCGCGTGGATGTTTTCTATTGGCCCAGGTCCTATTTGTCGTAGGGGTATTTCCGACCTTTTGGTCCATGGGATTGAGAAAACTATAAATAGACCCTTAAGGGTGCCTTGGAGAGGATTGGATCTTGGCCACCAAAAATCCCTTTGCTTTCTTCCTCCAAGGCATCTAGCACAACATTAGCACGGAGGGGGAGACTTCAAAGGTCTTCCGGGTGTGAGGTGGGACCTCCGCGCTAGAGCTGAGGGTCTGTTCCTAGTTTCCCAAGTCTTTGGTCCGTGACGTTCCCCCGAGTGTAGTAGGTATGAGGTCACCCTTCTTTTGGGACCCCGAACTCCATAGAGGTCAATTTTGGCTTCAACAGAAGACACCAAAAATATAGTGGTTCCCAGTGCCCGAGTCTTTTGAAAAGGAGACTGTTAGAACCAACAACTAGATCTTTTGACAAGATCTTGAATCAACACGATATTTTTTTGATAAGAATATCTTGAACCACTGACTGATTGGGTCTTTTGATAAGGAGACTCTTAAAACCAGTGATTGAATCCTTTGAAGAGGGATTCTCAAAACTCTTTACTCAATAATACAAGAAGAGAAGATTTGAGAAGGAAGAGGATTGAAATGAAGAAAAGTCACCAAGATGAGTACTCTCTCAACAAGAATCTGAGGACTGTATGCACTAAGTGTTCTAGATCATTTTAATATGATAAACTCTTGCTTGAGAAGAAATTGCAGGGGTTATAAGCCTTGGTTCTACAAAGAGCAATCTATTTTGTTGCAACAACAACATCGGGAAAGAAGAAAGAAGAACAAGATTAAAAGAGTTATTGTCGAATGATATAATAATGTTGTGTCTCTCTATGTCTTCTGTGTTTTCTTTTATCATTTGAGTATATCCTTTTTTGAATAATGTTGAATTTCTCCTCTTTATAGAAACTTTGTTAAGAGGGAATGCAATTATACCTTTTCTAATTATGTTTTAATATCTTTCAAAATATTCTTTAAATTTCTTTCAAATAAGCTCTTCTGAATTTTGTGGAGAAATCTTTTTTTGAGCATTCTTCCAACAACTAAACTATTTGAAAGAATTCCATAAAATCTTCTTGGAAATAAGTATGTATAGATCCTCTATTATTTCCAGATTAAGCTTTAATCGACGCTAAGTCGACTTTCAATAGAAGTTACATCGATATCTTCCTTCAAAACAAACTATAGTCGACTTAACGCTTTAATCGACATTGCGTCCATATCATATCGATGCATGCATTGTCTTCTACCTTAGAGTAGCGCCGACTTAGCATGTGTGACTGCTCTGACTTCTAGTTGACTTCCAGTTGATGTATAGTCGACTTTTAGTTGACGTGTGTTGCCTAAAGTTGATTTTATTCTTTATTTCAGTATGCATACCACATGCCCTTTGGCTCAATTGACACCATAGAACATCAATGATTATATTACCCTCACTATACAACATGGGTAATAATCTTAGGTTGTAAAATCACTTATAGTATAATTCGTTAAGTTAAATTAAAAGAGTTTTTCCTAACAATCTCCCCCTATTTAGCGTAACAAATTTTACAAAGCTTATAATGTGGTTTTATAAAACAAAACAAGAAATAATATGAATGATTTATAATATCAAAAAAGGAAATTAAACAACATCTTTTATGGGGATAAGATTAATGGAAGAATTTAATCTCAGCAGAGAAGCGTGAAGATTTGAACATCATGTAGTTCTCTGTAGTATATACAATTTTAAAATTTATAATCTGTTGGGTACATTGGAAAATGTGTACCTGATTTGGAGAAGCCCCACCTAGCTCAATGATATTCATCAATGTGTATTTGATGTTGTGTTGAGTTTCAATGTGCAGGTTAAGAAAATGCAGAAAAAGTTTCTAAGTACAAGTGTCGACACTTGAGAAGAATTGTATCGACACTTGGGAAAGGCTGTGTCGACACCAGAAGCCAGATTGTGTCGACACACAGAAATTATGTCGACAATAATTATGTCGACACACAGGACTTGTGTCAACACACTCCAGAATTCTGTCGACAGCAATTGTGTCGACACACAGGACTTGCGTCGACACACACCAGAATTCTGTCGACATCAACTTTGTTGAGACTAGGAGTTATTGTGTCGACTCACAGGACTTGTGTCGACACTCTCCACAGAAGCCGTGTCAAGAAGAAAAAGAAGAGCTGTGTCGACATTATGTAAGCTGTGTCGACATCACCAAGGATTGTGTCGACACATGATCTATTTGTGTCGACAAATTTGAAGTATTGTCTCGACACTTTGTTGCTGAGTTAAAATTCAATGAAGTATCAGATGTCATGACTAGAGACTTGACAGCTATCACAACCAACAAAGCAGTTGCATCTATCAGATCTGTCAGAAGGCCGTTAGGAACCAGATTAGCCGGCAACCTCGGATGAAGTCTATATAAAGACATGTTCTATAAAAAAACAACGAAGAAGAAGAGAAGTCTTCATCCCGAAATCAACAAGTCTATAAGGGCAGATCCTGAACAAGTCTGCAAGAAGAATTCAGAGCCACATCTGAATAGAAGAAGGAAGCTGGATTGAAGATCATCTCCAACTTCATAAGAAGATCAACCTTACTTTGTTCAAATTCAAGAAGCTTTGAAGAAGCTAAGAAAGGTTGAATCTAAAGTTATCAGATCTATCAAAAACTGATCAAGAAACCTTCTACCCATTCTTTCTCTACCTGGGTGAAGGAATTATTCTTTTACAATCAATTTTCTCTATAGGATCTTGTATAGATCTGAGTGTAGGAGAGTTATCTCTCTGAGTTGTAAGCCTAAATCTATAAAAGCTGAGGTAGGGCTGAGTGCCTGAGATAGGGGATTAATTTCTCTGAGTTGTAGGCCTGGTGAAAGAGGCTGAGGTAGGGTTGGATTGCCTGAGTTATAGGAGTGTGGACTCACTCTGAGGTAGGATTCTCTGGAAGAATCTGAGTTGTAGCACTTGGTGAAGTGTGAGCTGTAGGAACCTTTCAGGGTTCTGAGTTGTAAGATCTGAGGATTTGAGAAGGAAGAAGGAAGTTAGGCCGAATCTAGTATACTTCTAGATAGGTGAAGGGGGAAAGTAGATGTACCCATCTCTTGGGGAACCACTATAAATATGTGTGCAATTTGTGTTGGCTATGTTTGTTTTTATGCTGTGCTGAGATAGTTGTTGCATAGATTAATTGCTAGTAAAATATACTGTCTGCCTTAATAAAAAGGAATTGAACATATTCACCCCTCTTTAGGTGTTTAGGTTATCTTGAAACCAATTCTTTCAAGTGGTATCAAAGCGAGGTTACTCAAGATTAGACTTAATAGTCTGAGTTGGTCTATAAGGCAGTTATCAGTTAGATAAAATGGGTTCAAGTGAGAATCAGAAGGAACTTGGATCCATGAAACTTCCTATCTGTAGGAAAGAAAATTTTGGCATATGGAAGGAGAGGGTCAGATTGTTCATGAAAGCATCTGATCCAAGAATTTATATCACAGTTCTAGAGGGGCCATTTATTCCTATGAACGTATCGGTTCTTGATGCTAACCTCAAGACTCCAAAAAGTTATTCAGAAATGACTAAGGAAGAGATCATCCTAGCAACCTTAGATAAAAGGGCACAAAACATAATTGTGAGTGCCATAGATGACTCTACATTTCAGAATCTGGTCCATTGCAAAACCTCCAAGGAGATGTGGGATACCTTGATTGTCTACATGGAGGGGACAGAAGAAGTGAGAGAGGATAGGAAGTCTATGTTAAATCAAGAATATGAAAGCTTTAGACAAGCTAAGACAGATAGCATAGCTGAATGCTATAAGAAATTCTTCAGAATTGTAAATGAGCTAATGACCTATGGAAGAGTCTTTAGCACTTATGAATTAAATGACAAGTTTCTTAGATCACTAACCAAGGACTGGGATACTAAAATATGTGCCATCAGAGAGGTGGCCAGGCTTGCAGATACACCTCCACCAACCTTATTTGGAAAATTATTATCCTATGAGATGCAGCTCACTGCCAGAAAGGAGGAGGAGAAAAGCAATAGGTCTGAATACAAAGAGAAGTCAGTTACATTCAAGGCTGAAGCCACAAGAAAGGGCAGGAGAAAGTCACCTTCTCCTCCTAGGGGAGTGGCTGAAGTTGAATCAAAAAATACTGACATCAACACTTCCGACAGTCACAACTCTGATGAAGACTTTGCTGCATTCACAAGGCAGTTTCAAAGGTTTATGAAGAAGAAGAAATGAAGAACAAAGCCCTCTTCATCTTTCTCCAAGGATGACTATTACAAGAAGAAGAAAACATCTAAGGATGACAGGTATGTCTCTAATCCCAGTAAACAAACTTCTTCTAAAATTGTTTTTTATTGTTGCAACAGGCCAGGATATATCATAGCTTATTGTCTTGATAAAATAAAGGAATCTAAAGATAAAAAGAAGCAACAAAATAAGGGCAAGGAGGGATCCTCTGTTGTAAAGAAGCAGAAAAACTGGACTGATTCCTCATCATCAGATTCTGAAGCTGAGGCTGAAATTGAAGCGTATATTGAATTGTTCACTACCGAAGAGGATTCAGAAGAGACAGAATTTTTGCAACTGCTGGACTCAATAAATGGGGTTGAAGATCATCATTGGAAAGGGCTGATGGCTTTTACTGAGGAAGATCAGTGCCAGAATCAGCCTAGTCCCAGTAAGGTAAACAACCTTTCTTTACTTTCTAATTATTATATTGGATCAGATTCAGAAGCATCTGCATCAAGAGATGTGGAGGGTTCTGAATCTGAAGGGGATGTTCATCAACTTATTGATGAGTATGGTGATCTATTGCAAGCACTTAAGAGAAGCAAAAATCTTGTCAAAAACCAAGCTGAGGAAATTGCATCTCTTAAATTGACTGCATGATATTCAGCAAAAATACTGGATTTGAAGTTGAATGAAGTTGCCAAACTGAAAAATATAACTTTTATTCAGATGGGTACAATTACATTCAAAAATGATCAAATCAAGAGTCTGGAAGTCAGACTTCAAAGAGAGAGGGAACTTGTGGCTAAATTCTCAAAGCCAAAGTCAGTCTTACCCTTGATTGATGACTTCACTCTCCAAAAGGGTAAGACATGATTAGGATTTAAGGGAAGAACTAGAGCAGCTAATTCCAAAAGAAAATGCAAAGCCCCAGTTCAGTAACTAGCCTCCAAACCCCCTATTTCTTTCAGGAAAGTTTTGCAGCCTACTAGCAAGTATGATCGTGACATTACACATGGTCACTGTAAGCCTGACAATCTGAATGACAAGGGTGTAAATGCCAATAGGGCAGCCTATGTACAAACACATTATGATCTTCAGGAATCATCAATGTTTGATGCATCAGCCCCAATACTCAAGAAAAGGACCACTGTACCTACAATTTTAAGGTCTGCTGACAGCAATACTGTTAGGAATGTACATAAAAGAAGATACAATATATATGAGTGCTGGTGTTGTGGCAAAGTGGGTCGTTATGTCATTGACTGTTAGCACAACACCACTGTCAGGAAGAATTCCATCTTACCTGTCAGAAAGGCTGCAGGCAAGTATGGCAAGTTTCAGTCTAACCTAAACCTAGAACCTAATAATTATTGGGATTCTAAAGTTAAGTAATTTTATTTGATGTAGGTGAGTCCAAGTGGCCATACCCCAATATGGTACTTGGATAGTGGATATTCCAGGCACATGACTGGAACAAGAAGGATGCTGAAGGACTACTCTCCCATAAAGAATGGACCCAAAGTGATCTTTGGTGGATCTGAAAAGGGGGTCATCAAAGGGTTTGATAACATTTCCAATAGTTATATCACTATCACCCAAGTGGCTTATGTGAAAGTTTGAAACTTAACTTAATAAGCATAAGCCAACTGAGTAATATTGGTTATGACACCTCTTTTATTAGGAATGGCTGTCAGATTAGAAGGACAAGTGACCAAGAGGTCATCTTGTCAGGTTATAGAAAAGGAAATGTTTACTGTCTTAACTTTGATTGTGAGAATAAGAACTCTCCTATTTGTCTAGTTGTAGATGAGAAAGCGTCTCATTGTATCAAATGGCATAAGAGGCTGGCTCACCTGAACTATAAGTCAATAGGCCAACTCTATAGTATGGGGTTAGTGATGAATGGTGCTCAAGTCAAGTGCATCAAGGAGGGTGTATGGTCAGCTTGTCAAAAAGCCAAACAGACCAAAACCTCCTTCCATACTCTTGATATCAAATATTCTGTAAGGTGTTTGTATATCCTGTATATGGATCTATTTGGTCCTATGCCAGTTCATAGTCTAGGTAGGAAAGTCTATACACGTGTAGTTGTAGATGACTATTCTAGATTTACATGGGTTTTCTTCCTGAGGCAGAAATCTGAAACCCCTACTATCTTCCACAATTTTGTTAGGTAAATTCAGAATGAACTTAACAATTCAGTGGTCAAAATCAGAAGTGACCATGAGACTGAATTTCAGTCTGAATGCATGACAAGATTTTGTGAAGAACTAGGGATTCATCAAGAGTTCTCCTCACCTAGAACTCCCCAGCAAAATGGTATTGCTGAAAGAAAGAATAGGACTCTTATTGAGGCTGGTAGAACCATACTAAGTGACACTTCTCTCCCAGAATATTTCTGGGCTGAGGCAGTAAATATTGCTTATCATATTCTCAATAGGACTTCCATCACCAAAAGCCACAAGAAGACACCCTATGAGATTATAAAAGGCAAAAAAAACCAAATTTAGCCTATTTTAGAATCTTTGGTAGCAAGTGTTATGTTCTTAATAATGCCAAACACTATTTAACTAAGTTTGCTGTCAAATACCAAGAAGGGATATTTGTTGGATATAGCAACAACAGTAGGGCATACGAAGTCTACAACTTAACTAATCAAGTTATAGAAGAATTTGTCCATGTAGTTTTTGATAAAACTAAACTAATCAACTGTGAGCTGTCTAGTACTTCTTGTAGCTCTATAGGTTTAAAGGAAAAGATGTACAAGCTAACCATTAGTGAATACCAACCTGCAAGGCAGGATGAAGAAAATGAGGAATGCTGTCCAGGGGGAGTACAAAACCCACAAGCTGATGAAGAGGACAATGAAGTACAACATGGTGAGGTGATTGGAGAAAATCAAGGTGTAGATAGATTGCTTCCAGCAATAAGACATCTAAAGGATAATCCGACACACCAAATTATTGGTGATCCAAGTCATGGTGTTCAGACAAGGAGCAAGAACATGAACACAGTCCTTTGCTCAAGTTTCCTGTCCCAGATGGAACCCAAGAAATTTGAAGAAGCCATACAAGACCCAAATTGGATTGATGTCATGTAGGAAGAGCTGAATCAATTCAAAAGATGCAAAGTTTGGAAGTTGGTTCCTAAACCAAAGAATCATAATGTCATAAGGACTAAGTGGATCTACAGGAACAAACTTGATGAAAGTGGCATTATAGTTAAGAACAAAGCAAGACTGGTGGCAAAGGGATATAGATAGGAAGAAGGAATAGATTTTGACCATACATTTGCCCCTGTGGTATGGTTGGAAGCAATAGGGCTGTTCCTTACCTTTGCAGCTTATCAAGTGTTCAAGACTTTGCAGGATGCAAAGAAGACAGGAAAAGTACAACTGACACATATCAATTCCTAGGTGGAAGATTGTTGTCATGGAGCAGCAAAAAGCAGACAAGTGTGGCTATATCCACTGCTGAGTCTGAATATGTAGCTGCAGGCAGTTGCTGTGCTTAGCTGTTATGGATACAACATCAGCTTGAAGATTATGACATCCAGGTAAGTAGAACTCCATTATTTTGTGATTCTACTAGTGTCATTTCTATTGCTAGAAATCTTGTTTCTCATAGCAGAACTAAGCACATAGAAATAAGATTTCATTTCCTTAAAGATCATGTTGAAAAGGAAGACATAAGTTTAGAATTTGTCAATAATAATTTTCAAATTGCTGACATGTTCACCAAACCACTGGATGAAACTAAATTCAATTATTTTAAAATTGAATTAGACATGCTAAACTTGGAATAAGAATGACAAATTTGACTAAGTAAATTTGTGTCGACACATAAAGACATCTGTGTCGACACTTAGTAGTTGGTGTCGACACAAAAGGAAAATTCTATCGACACATCAAGAAGATTATGTCGACACTTAGAATTTGGTGTCGACACATAGCTTTCCTGACACTTAGATATTGGTGTCGACACATACAGTCGTCTGTGTCGACACGCAGACATTAGTGTAGACTCTTAAGATTGTCTGTGTCGACACATCGCAGATGGTGTCGACACATAATATTATAATACCTTTACATTCTCTGTCGAGACATTAATAGTCCGTGTCGACACAATCCTAACAGTGTCGACACAATAAGCTTATTTCAACCTGCCTTTTGATCTTCTTTGTTTAGAAACATATAAATAGGTCAAAGAAAAACCCTGTCGACTACGCTCTCAAAATTTTTGAGACCAAACCTTTGTGTCGACAAACGTTCATATCTCTTCTCCTCACTCTCTCATCCCAAATGGTGCCGAAGCTAGAAGAGAACATCAATGAGGGATATGAACTAGTTCGCCATGCGTTTGAGACTGCCACGCCAGAAATCAAAGTCATGATTACCCTAATCACAGAAAATGGATTGGAATACTTAGTCTCAGAACCTACCAAGATATGGAAGAAGGAGGTTCTTGAATTCTATACAAAGGCATCACTGGATTCAAAGGGCATAAAAATAAAGTCATCAGTTCAAGGAACCAAGGTCAAACTCACCCAGAGGAGTTTGAGTAAGACATTTCAACTTCCCAGGGTTACAGAAGATGCTGAAATAGTATCTTCCATGACAAGAGAAGCTCTCCAATGGTGTGGAATGGATCCCACTACCAAGATTGGATCTTCTATGAACAGGAAGGGAATGAATTCCCAAGGCAAGTTTCTTTCTGAAATTGTAGGAAAAGTTATTCTGTGCAAATCCGGAGGACATGATAGGATTTCATCCTATATGTTCAATCTAATGACCAGAGTGATATTCATGGTGAAAACAATTGGTCTACTGTTATCTTTGACAAGATCAAAGAAGAAATCAAGAAACCTAATCTGGGCAGATTACTGAGCCTATTTCTGGCTGAGAATATACCTGAAGTGATCAATCAATCTGCAGGTTCTAAGATTAATCACATGAGAAGAATGAATTTAATGATACTGTCCAGATGGGATAGAGTTCTGACCAAAGATGTTTCTACTCCACAGAAATAAACAAAGCAAATTCAGAAAAAGAAGAAAATAGCCTCCAAGACCACTGAATCTTCCAGTGATTCAGAATAACTGGTTGTTTTCAGCTCTGATGAAGAAGGAGCAGAAAGGACTAGCAAATCTCCTGCTTACGAAACTGTAACTGATAGTCAGATGGAGGGGGAGCAGATTCTAGCAGTCAACATCCAACTGGATCTGGTACAGGAAGAGCCTCATCAAGGGGAGCTAATGAGCTTTCTCCAGTTCCAGTTCAACCACTGCCATCACCTTCAAAGGAAGCTCATGTGCAAAAGTCAATTGACCATACAGCTGAATTGGACAGTGAAGCAGCATCTCAATCAATACTTGAGGTAGTCCAGGACATAAATCATGCTGCTACAAATACTAAAAATGATGCATAGGATGTGCATATGACTGATATTGATAAAAATAACCAAGACAATGTCCTTGAGGATGACATTACCAGGGAAGAAACTTTTGAAGTTGAAGCAGGACAATTAGCTGAGCAAGAGCAAGTTATTCCTCTAGTTCAAATAAACCAAGAAGTAACATTAGAAGAGTTATTTCCTGATTTGATAGGAGTAAGGAATGAGGGGGAACACACAAGAATTGAGCAAGAGATGCCCTCAAGTCCAAAAGACACTGTGAATATAGCAAGTTCATCTGGTTCTTTTGAACATGAAGAGGCCTCCAGGGCTAAGAAGAGAAAAATTGTGGAGCTCAGGAAAAGGAGCTCAAGTTATAAGAAAGCCTTGCAGGCTGTTCCACAAACACCAGCTCCAGCAGTAGACTTCAGTTCACTTCTGGTGCAACTGCAAGTAAAGATGGATGAACAAAGAAAAGCCCTTGAAAAATATGTTGATGAGAGCAATAAAGAATTGCAATTTTAGCTGGCCCAAGATATTAAATCTATCAGATTTGAAGTGAATTTACATAAAAAGGAAATGACAGATTGCTTCCATAAGGGAGATAATGATGTTGTCTATTTAGCCAAGCAATAAGTGGAAGCCAAAACTCAAATAGATGACATAGCAGTGAAACAAGGCTATGTTCTGGAAAACCAAATAAGAATGAATGATAATCTCACAGAGTCACACAATATTATTGTAACAGAACTTCAGAATAAAGTCACTGCTTTAACTGAACTCTTTGTTAAAGAAAAATCTGAGTTTGATAAACAACTCAAAGCAAATTTGACTGATGTTAGCACTGTTATCCAAGCTTCTCAAAAGGTAATTGCTGATCAGCTGCTGGAGTTAAGATCATTCTACAAAGAAGGCACAAATTATCTCGCTGATCAGGTAAGGTTTCAAAATGATGATCTAAGAAACCATGTTGAACGAGAAGTCATAAAGAGGGAGAGAGTGTTAGTCAATGCATGCTCTGAACATGCTAAATGGATAACTAATGCTATCAGAGCAACTCTTGATTATCCAACGCTGTGTGATGATGATACAACTGCTGAATCAGGTATTCAACTGGCTTCACATGAAGGGGTTCAGCAGGAAGTAGCTCAAATTATTTATCGCCCTGCTGATTTTGATGGAATTCAATATGCTGTTCAATAGATGTATAGTCCTACACAGGAGGTACAGAATGTCATTATCGATAAGGTTGATATGCCTGAAGCTGTCTTGAAAAGAGAGCAAGAAGCACAACTGTCTAAGAAACGGTTTAGAGAGCAGGCTGAATTAAAGCCTGATTTTGAAAGATGTAGTCCCACCTCTAGAAACATTATTCTCACCGCCTGGCAAGCTATTAAAGACAACATGCTTGATAGGGCAAGTGGTACTCTGAACAAGAATGGAGCAAGTATCAGAAGCGGCAAGATGGTATTTATCAATTGAGAAGAGATATCAAAGCTGGAAAAATACCTGCTACCTCTGTGGAGCCAAGCAAGTACTTTCCAAAGCCTTTTCATTATTTTGAAAGGCAAAAGGTCAAGGCTGAAGAGATGAAGAAAAAGGACTAGCCAAGTTGGCTATAAAACTCAGTGAGTTTGGCATATCGTACATCCCAAAAAATGCCATCAAGTCCCAAGTCTTTTCTAATTTCTGTAAAATCACTCCCTCAAAATACCAGAGAGCATACTTTATGCCCAGTGTAACCATCCTGCGATGATTCCCAAACAACATCACTGCACATCACCACATGACGCTTACTATGTCGTCCAAATGTCAAAACCACATCAGAGTATAAGTAATTGTACAAATATACAACAAAATTCCAAATAGGAAGTAACACCAGCATAATAAAATAAATGTTAAAGCCCGTATTTAGCAAGTGGGTCCCTCAGAAGAGGTCAGGCCCAAAAGGGTCGTTCAGGTTTTGTTGGGCTAGGCGAGTTATGTTGGAGCCTATGGTTCACATCTCTTTAGCTTGACAATATCAAATCTTGTGTTGTATCTGATGATACAAGGTTTGGGTATAGTGTGTATGTCAACAAGTACAAAGAATGGGAAATCAAGTTCTGGAACCTACCGTCGAGCGCTATCGCTACCGCTCGAGCTTGCTTCTAGAATTAATTCAGACAATCACTCTATGACCTACCCCTGGGCGATAGATTCTTACCGTGACACGCTATCTCACTCTACGAGCATCAAGACATCATAGTACCGCCAAATGATAGCTTTGTACCATGCCGCGATAGCTCAAAAAGAGGAAAAATATTTCATTCGGATAATTTTCCAAATTGGCTGGAAAACTATCACATCAACGTGCATTGACCTACCGTCGGGCGCTAGATCTACCGTCGGCGGTAGCTTATTTTCTTGAGATGTATAAAAGCGCGCTTCTTTTCTTGGAGACATTAAGAGAGACATATTCTGATTATAGGGTTCGTGTGCCGTCACAGAGCAACGAACCGCCGTCGTTGTCAAAGTAAAAGAAAGCCGCCTCCCTCCCATTCGCACATGAAGATCTCTGGCGAGCAAAGGAATAAAATGACCAAGAGGAGTTGATCGGTTGCAATAGAACGAAGATCCTTAGCACCGATCACGCACCGATCACACACCACTCAATGGAGAAATTGTCTTGAGGGAGAATCACCTTTAATCTTCTTTAAAATCTTATTGTCTTTTTCTTTTTTTAACTGTTCTGTGGGTGAGGAAAATCGATAGGTGATGGTCAACGGAATCCGGTAAGGATTCTGTAAGAAATCATCTCAGGGAAGGGACAGCTAGATTGGGAGATCTAGTGGGGCTCTAAGACATTTCCGAGAAGGGAGGTGAAGAGTCGTCTCGAAGACCTTTCCGGGGAGGGAAAGGGAGAGATCAAATTGGTACGGGATTCAGGTCGGTATAGAAAATGAAAAGGAGTTTGTATTTCACCACCTTCGATCTCTAGTGTCATGGAGATCTAGTTGTTTGTAACTGTAAACCACTTTCATTTCCATTGAATAAAATTATTATTTTTTCTTCATTCTCATTGTAATTTTGTGACTGTGTACTGGAAGATATCTGAAGGGTGCGTATATCTCCAAGGCGAAGTTTATCCAAGAAAATGAGTTCTGTAACCTACCATCATGCGCTAACAAGCTAGCGCCCCGCGGTAGCATCCAGAACCAGTTTAGCTGGATAAAAATAATTTTAATTTGAAAGTTATCTCCAAACCTTATTCACCCCCCCCCCCCCCTCTAAGGTTGGTCACCTGATCCAACAAGTGGTAACGAAGTTAGGTTATTCCAAAACGATTTCACCACCGGGAATAATAGTCAACCCTGATCTCGAATTTACTAGTGAGAATGGAAATTTGTACACAGAAGACTCATCAGCACCACCCTATTTTAAGTGTGAATTATAACGTGTGGAAAACCTTAATGAGAAAATTCCTTATAGTACGAGTGTATCATGCCCACAAATAATTAAATAAGTACGAGTGTCATTTAAATGCAAAAAAAATGAATAGTCTGTTTTGTGGGCTTGGTCATGAATATTTAAAACTTATCCACACATTTCATACTGCTTATGATATATGGAAATGTCTTGAGATCACTATAGTTCACCTTCTATAGATAATGAATCTGAGCAATTTCTCATGAATCTAAATGAAGAACTAAATGAAGACTTGCTCTTGGAGGAAGACATGACAATCACATCATGTGAAAGGAAGACAAAATCTCAACTATGGATGAGGAAAACCATGAAAAAGTCAAAGAAAGTTCATGCTTCAATCTTGCCTCATCCAAGAGCACTGTTAGGAAGTTGAATCCCTTTTTGCTTATATTCTATCTCTTCATTGCATGTGCTAGAAAATGCTAGATATAGAATTAAGAAATTGCAAAATATAATTCAAACCTATGACTAGAAAATAAGAATTTAAAAGCATAACTTAATGTAAAACCCTATTGTGATGTGACTTGTCCTCCCACTTGCTCTTCAATTAATATTTCTACACCTTGTACATAGTGTAATGAATTAACAGAAAATATAAGGTTTTGGAAAAGAGCTTGTTTGTAAAAGAATAAAATGAGAAATTACGTCTATAAAACTCATCTTTTAAAAAGGGATTGTGTTAGATGCAATGATTATAAAACTAAAATTAAGGAGATGAATGAGATTTTTGACGAATCCAGGAGTAAGTATGAAGCTCATATTGAATATGTAATATTCACTCTTAAAAATAGCACAGTCGCATACAATAAAGCTAGGCATAATCTCAAAATCAAAAATAAAGAATTGATCACAAAAATCAACATGCTTAAGGAAATTATGATTAAAAACTCACAAAACACAACTTCTAACTTTCAAGCAAAACCAAAAGCATGTTGAATATGAATTATCATATAATAACTAAGTCGATCAACGAGAATAAAAATCATCATGCGCACGTAAATGAAATTCCAAACATAAAAAAACATTCATGTGCAAACACAAATCATTCCCATTTAAAAAACAGCTGAACGTAAATTTCTTTTAAAGAATCAATATATTATGAGTCCATATGTTAATCAAAATAATTTTAACTTGGAGAATAGTTTCAATATGTAACATTTCATTTCCTTCTAGACCCTTAACTTAGATTAGGGTGGAACATGCAAGGTGTGAGTGAGTCAGGCTAAGTTGACCCAAGGAGTTAGGGTGAATTTACATAGGGCCCACTTTAGGGTTCAAGGAAACTTTAACTTAGAAAAATTATTCTGGATCAATATGCATCGAGTACGTTGAGTGAACTCGACGCCATTCGACGAAGCGTTGAGTGCGTCGAGTGGACTCAATGTCATACTCTTTAACTTAGAAAATTTGTTTTAGAATCGCAAGGCATCGAGTGCGTTGAGTGAACTCGACGCCATTCGACAAAGCATCAGGTGTGTCGAGTGGACTCAATTCCATGCTCTTTAACTTGGAAAAATTATTTTTGATCAATAGGCGTCGAGTGAACTCGACATCATTCGACAAAGCATCGAGTGCATTGAGTGGACTCAATGGCATGATATTTAACTTAGAAAATTGTTCTGGATCAATAGACGTCGAGTGAACTCGACGCCATTCGACAAAGCGTCGAGTGCATTGAGTGGACTCAACACCATGCTCTTTAACTTAGAAAATTATTCTAGACTCAATAGGCGTCGAGTGAACTCAATGCCATTTGATAAAGCGTCGAGAGTGTTGAGTAAACTCGACGCTATTAGACGAAGCGTCGAGTTCTCGATCGAGTCACTCGAGCATTCGAAGAAGACACTTTCGATTGACCGCGACCTTTGGACTTAAGAGTTTTTTCGGCTCTGCTTCACCTAACCTGAGTCCCTGGATATCTGATCGTTCTTTAAACCTATCTTCCTCATTTCTAATTCTTCTAAATCAGGGAATAATTACTCAAGAGCAATTATTTTAAGTTGAACTGTAGGTGAATAACGGTAGCTTGAACATGAAGGAAATCACTAATGCCAGAGAATAACCCTAGATACATCCTATTGCAAGGAT